>CAEFZX010027258.1:0-26461 GCA_903066825.1 Alfaro cultratus | reverse complement strand
ACACTTTTTTTGTTTAGTACATATTTCCACATGTGTTAATTCATAGTTTGATGCCTTCAGTGTGAATCTACAATGTCCATAGTCATGAAAATAAAGGAAACTCATTGAATGAGAAGGTGTGTCCAAACGTTTGGTCTGTACTGTATATATATACTGTATATATAGTTATATCTTGCATAGTTGTTAGAGAATTTGTTCATAGACTTCTTCATTTTATTGCTTCATTCGAATGTGGTTTTCAGGTTTGACATTATTGGCTTGCAGATTGACCTTAACTTGCTGCCTTGCTGAGGAAAGTATAATTTGAAACACACTCACGCGCACACACAGCTTTTGTGCTTAAGGTACAGTTCAGCCCAAAATGATAATGATAACCATGTCATTTTGAGGTTTCAGTAATGTTTTAATTTGACCAACATGTTTCTCATGTCTGGAAATAACATTGATATTTTGCAGGCCCCCAGCCAGAGTCCCATCAGAAACCTAAGAAAGAATCAGGAAACCTTTCAAACCTCAAAGACATGGAGCTCATGACGAAAGCAAACGGACATCAATGGATCTTGACCATTACAAGATCCATTGATGTACTATGTACTTTTGATTGAGCTATTGAGCTATTGATACACTGTTATTACACACACACGCACACACACACACACACACACACACACACACACACACACACACACACACACACACACACACACACACACATATATATATATATATAGCTATGCTATAATATAATAATAATAAAGTCTACAGTCAACCCTTGGTAGCTTAGATAGCTTTCAGAGGCCAGCTGCACATAACACACTGAAAGCTTCCTCAGGCACTGGTTATTGGATATGCTTGATGACATATCATTCTGGGTTACGTAAGATGCAGGTTAGTCATATTCTAACTGCTTGGCTCAGCTTCCATGAGATGAGATTAGTTCAGCGGTGAGACTGCAGCTTCTGACATGATATTTGCTCTCTGCTCCTGTGGTAATCTGAAAAGCTGCATCTCAGGACATGCAAATTGGGTCGCCTCCTGACAACCCTATCTGTCTTATTAAGTCTTCTAATCTCCCAACAAGGATGTTTAATGTCACTCTTTTAGCATATGCAAAATATACAATATTATGAACTGATTTTTTCCCCTCACAAAATCTTAGAAATTTAAAACCATTTGACATTTGGAGTGTCCAGCAAGAACATAAACATTTAAAAAAGCTACTTTGAAGACATATTGTCAGCTTTGGTGATAAGAGAAAATACATTAGCTGAGTATTCTCCACTTATCCATCCGTCCATGCATGGATGGACGGATGGATAGAACCGCAGAGGAAACGGGAGGGATAGGGTTGGGGTTAGGGCTAAGGAGAACTGAGTCATTTCATTGGAGAAGCCTAATGTCTGTCAATAAAATTGACCAATGAGCTGTCGCGGGCAATTAATGCGATATTTAATATACTTTTTTTGGTTAAGTTATGGCAATTTGGGGCAGCTTCACTTATATGCATCAGTGTATTTGGCCACTCTTCCCCTGGATGGGAGTTCAAACTGAACTGTCTTTCTTTCCATTCAATTTGCCAACCCGCCATGGTGGGTCCAGAGTCTCTATAGGAACCAAAGCATTGAGCAAGGGTCTGGTTTTTTAGTAGCCCTCTAAGGTACATCAAGTATTCAGTAAACACAAAGCATACTAATTACTTGGATCAATTGCAATGTGTGTGTGACTGAATTTAAATAACGTTCTTGTGCCTTTAGATATTTGTTGTAAATTTGTGCCACATCAATAAATTGAATTGAATTGTACTCTACTTGTTCCCCCTATTCAAAAACGGGGGACTGGAGGGTGTGCTCCAATTACAGGGTGGTCACACTCTTAAACCTTTCTGACAAGGTCTATTCAGGGGTCCTGGAGAGGAGAGTCTGTCGGATAGTTGAACCTCGGATTCAGAAGAGCAGTGTGGTTTTCGTCCTGGTCGTGGAACACTGGACCAGCTCTACACCCTCGGCAGGGTCCTGGAAGGTGCATGGGAGTTCTCCCAACCGGTCTACATGCATTTTGTGGACTTGGAGAAGGCGTTCAACCGTGTCCCTCGGGGACCCCTGTGGGAGGTTCTCCGGGAGTATGGGGTACCGGGCCCTTTGATACAGGCTGTCAGGTCCCTGTATGACCGGTGTCAGAGTCTGGTCCGTATTGCCGGAAATAAGTCGGGCTCGTTTCCGGTGAGGGTTGGACTCCGCCAGGGCTGCCCTTTGTCACCAATTCTGTTCATTACTTTCATGGACAGAATTTCTAGGTGCAGCCAAGGTGTTGGGTGGATCCGTTTTGGTGGCCTTAGGATGGCATCTCTGCTTTATGTGGATGATGAGGTCCTATTGCCTCCATCAAGACGTGATCTGCAGCTCTTGCTGGAGCGGTTTGCAGCTGAGTGTGAAGCGGCCAGGATGAGGATCAGTGCCTCGAAATCTGAGGCCATGGTCTTGAGCAGAAAAAGGGTAGAGTGCCTTCTCTGGGTTGGGGGGGATGTCCTGCCTCAAGTGGAGGAGTTCAAGTATCTCGGGATCTTGTTCACAAATGAGGGAAAAAGGGAGAGGGAGATCGACAGGTGGATTGGCGCAGCGTCTGCCGTGAAGGGGGTGCTGTACCGGTCCCTCGAGGTGAAGAGAGAGCTGAGTCAAAAAGCGAAGCTCTCGATTTACCGGTCGATCTATGTTCCCACCCTCATCTATGGTCATGAGCTTCGGGTCATGACCGAAAGAAAGGGATCGCAGATACAAGCGGCCGAAATGGGTTTTCTCTGTAGGGTGTCTGGGCTCTCCCTTAGAGATAGGGTGAGAAGCTCAGTCATCCGGGAGGGACTCAGAGTAGAGCCGCTGCTCCTCCACATCAAGAGGAGCCAGTTGAGGCTCGGGCATCTGGTCAGGATGCCTCCTGGACGCCTCCCTGGTGAGGTGTTCCGGGCACGTCCCACTGGGAGGAGGCCCCGGGGAAGACCCAGGACATGCTGGAGGGACTATGTCTCTCGGCTGGCCTGTGAACGCCTTGGAGTTCCCCCTGAAGAGCTGGAAGAAGTGGCTGAGGAGAGGGAAGTCTGGGCCTCCCTTCTGAAGCTGCTACCCCTGCGACCTGACCCTGGATAAAGCGGAAGAAAATGGATGGATGGATGGATGGATGGCTGTACTCTACTTATCACCTCACTGACTCTGCAGTTTAAAGTTCTCCTTCCAGAAGCCCAATTTCATTGCAGTTCCCTTTAAACCTGTCCAGATCAGTAGCGTAGTCCATGGAAGATGACATCAACAACTCTCTTGTTGCTCTATCGTCCACCATTCTTCGTCTTTCTTTGGTTCTTTTGAGATTAAAACAGATGGTTCTCTTCACCCATACTTTGGGTTGGCACTCTGGGTATTTGAATGCTCATTCTACTCCACACTGCATGTGAAACATTGACCCCCCATGTATTGCAAAGTGTGGGTACACTAATGGTCCTAGATTGGCCCCCAAGTTGGTTAGTGTGGCATTTCCTGGGGTTCCATAATGCTTGGCACACAATCAAACAATCTTTGGGCCAACCGTGGTCTACTCATGCTGAGCAACTGGACAAAACAACTGAATGACATCATGAGAAGGGCAACCTGTTCAAGTGCTAGTGAAGCTGTTTAATGCATCTATGAGACATCTGATGTGTCTGCTGAAGTCAGTTCATTATTTTGATGGGCTGTTTGATGCTTTTCATTCCAATTCTGGTGTTGTAACCTATCTGTTCTACTAACCTTCCCACCCCTGGCAGCTCCTTGGAATACAGTTCAGTGGCATGCTTGTGTATTTATTTAAATCAAAACTGAACTTAACTCATTTCTGAGTGTCATAACAATGCCAGATGTTCACAAAGTTTCTCTCATATAAAATGGTTACTTCAGAGAAGTACTGAGTTAAAGGCAACACCAAAGAAAGGATGGGTGATATCTCATCTTGTGATACAAGGAAAGACATTAACTTATCATGTTTGTAATCTTTTATTAACCTTCTACAGTTAAACCTTTTATTAACCTTTTGTAACCTTCATCTAAATAGCCGGTGCAAGTTATCAATAAACCTATGTGTCAAAGAGGTGAAATGTGTCACTGATCACCATAAGTTCAATAAAAAAAGACATTGTAGGAAGTATTTGATAATAACAGTACTAAGGTGCATCTGGTTGAAAAGATATTATCACAAATTTGTTTTCATTATGGAACAGAGTAGTGGGAAGACTAGTGCAAATGTATTTGTGGAGAAATGGGTGGACGTTAAACTCAAACACTTTTTGAACAGTAGGAGGTGTAATGAAGCTGTGGAGAAAAAGACATCAGAAATCCTATGCCATGCTAATTAAACTTCAGTCTTTAGAGAACATAAGAACAAAGAATGTTGGAAGTCTCTTGTCCCTGAAACAATGAATGTGAGCATCCCCTTACAGATGAAGAGCTGGCTTTCAGTCCTCTCATGGTCGCACAGTGGAGAGGCTGACAAGAACATGAGAAAGTGTGAAGCAGAACACATCCATCCTGCTGCTCTGGCTCCTTGGGGAACTGTACTGACGCTCTCTTTATTCTCAAAGCTAGTTTCTCTTGTCCACATTCTTAACAGTCATCGGTCCTGCTGCTACACGTCCATGGCAGATCTGTGCATGACTCCCACAGCTGGACCCGCCTCTCCCTACTGGTCTCTGATTGCTGCTTGGTTTCAGTTTGGTTTTGAAAGTGGACACCTGCAAGCCCAACTGCAATTCTGCAGAGTTTCTTCAATGGGCCAACAGTATAGATATGAGTTTATGCAAGAAAAGAAGAGTGATGAAGCAGAGAGGGTCCATAGTGCTCATCATGCTGCAGGCTGAATGAAAGACAGAGACAAGAGAAAAGCATTAGAACACACTGGAATGATGTGAGTCAACCTTACACTGTATCTACATTTATCAGAAATGAACACTGTGTTAGGATCCTGCGTTGTTTTGAAGTTTTTTTGTTTTTTATTATTATTAATTATTCTTTGTTCCTTGGTCTCTTTCTTTCTGTGCTCTTACTTTAGTTCTGTCCTTCTATGTGATTCATGTTTATTTCTTGTGTGTAGTTCTATTTTTTGTTATTGTAGTTTAATTTATGTCTAGTTATTCTCTCTCTCTCCTCAACCTGCCTTCTGCTCGCTCCCTTCACACCTGGAACCCTTTTCTAATCAGCCATCTGTTCCTTCTTCAATAATCAACCTCCCCAGTATATATAAAACTCATTCTCAGTTCCTCCTGTCAAACCCTGTTAAATCATGTCCAATCTCATTACCTCCCTGTTGTTCCTGTTACTTTTGTTCTGCTCTGGCTCCCTGCATCCTTCATGGTTTTTTGTGATAAGTTTTTGTATTTTCATTCTTTATTTAATATTCAAAATTAACTCAGAGTCTCAGCCTACTGCATTTGGTTCCAAAACCAACACACATCATGACACACAATCATAAAATCAGTCATTTATTTAATGTGTTAAATAACGTAACTTTTGTAAAAAATATGTTTTTTTCCATATTTGTTAAAACTGTCACCCTGTGGCGACAGCATGAAACAGATAATCTGTGAAAAAATTTAGTTCTGCCTTCTCTCTGTGCTCTTACTATCATTTACAGAACTACATAAATCGGTTAGAAACCATCAATCAGAGCCAGGAGGAGGGTGTTAGCGCTGCCAATCACTCTCATGTTGGAGGACGAATTTGGAGGAAGACCTTGTCTGTGGTTAAATAGAGCAGTGAAATGGCACTGACTCCCTTGAACAAAATGCCTTATCCTACAGGCTGATAGGGCACAGCCTTTTCACATGTGCCTTATCGAGAAAATTGAAAAAGTCAATTTTCTCGATTCCTAAATTCCAAACTGTTTTTTAAAGAACTTCAATAAACATTCTCTAAATCATTTAACTCAAGTCATGTGAATTAACTGAAAGGATGTAAATGTCAATTGCTTAATAAAAATAACTCACATTTATTATATCTTAATTTTAATTTTAAATTTAAAAAAATCTCATATTCAAAAATAGGAAACAATAAAGGCATAATGTTTTCTTCTAATTTGCAGTCAAATAAATGTGTTCACGAGCTGTTGTGTTTTTTAGGACTCCAGACAGCTTGTGCATTTAAAAGCTGCAGTTATGTTTGAACATTCCTCTCAAACACGCTTATCTTAATCACTGCCCAATTTCTGTATTTATTTATCCAGTATTCATATTGATCAGTCTTACATTTGAGGGATGCCTATTTAATGTTCACCTGCCTTTAATAAGGAAAAAGGGAGAGAAAACAAATAGAACTGCAAAATTATCTGTGGGTCATTCTAAATCCAAAACATGTTTATTATTTTAGACTATCTAAATACTATATAGTCAAATGTATGCAGAGTACATTTATGTAGACTGTGTTTAATAATTTCATTGTCTAATGAAATGCTTAATTTAATGTCTCCTATGAATCTATTAAAAGTGATGCATCATTGTATTCTCTCTCTTTAAGTTATTTTTTACAGTTCAGCTTCATGGATTAATTTAGAAAAACCTTTCAGATGGAGTTCATCAGATTTTGATCATAAAGTTATTAGGAGTGTCTGTGCAGGTGGGTTTCCTCTGTTATTTTTGCATTTAGTGTCATCTGCCTTGTAAAAAGAAGCCAATTCAATTCAATTCAAAAACACTTTATGAATCCTAGAGGGAAATTAAATGTTGTTAGAACTCATGTTATCCAGCTTTCTTCGAAACGTTGTTGTGGATGCTGGTGACTTTGGGCCGGGACGATCTCAGGAAAAAATGCAAAATCTCCATCACTTTTTTTTTCAGTGAAGCGTGATCCGCCAGTTTCTGCTAAATAATGACAAGCCACCTGATTAAAGTAGCAGACAGATTTCAACTTGTCTGCTATAATTAATAATTGGCAATGTGTTAATTATTACTTAATTATTCATTAATAAATTATTAATTCTTTATAAACTAGCAAAATGGAAAAAAAAAATAGAATAGAGTATCTTTCGGAAATGAGTTATACTAACTCTCAATTCATGAGGAACATTGATTATTAACAGCACAGTTCACAATCAACACTCTATATAGGTAGTCTGGGTTCATCACAGGGCAACATAAAAACACAGGACAACAAACCTGCAGGCACATAGCCACACCTAGTAGCAAATTAGAGTGGCTACTTGAGCTAAAATGCAGAGTCCTGGATGATGGGGAAGCTGGAGTCCCTGGGAGAAACCACACATGCATGCAGAGACGGGCCCTGGCTGGGATCTTCTTGTTACAGGGCAACTGGTCAAATATCTGCATTATCAGAGCAATTCTTTATTCCTGTCTAAGTTTAGCAAATGAAAAATTCAGTTTTGAAACGAGAATTGGCATAGTTTGAACTTTGGCTGACAAAGTCCAGCAGATATTCAGGTTCCACTACACATGACAGAATGGATGTTGGCTGGTATGAAATGAGGGGAAATTATTTCAAGATTTCACACTCCTAAAATATTACTAGAAAAATTTCATACAACAAATCCGTACTTTGAAAAGTAAGGATTTGTAATGAGTGGGAGCTTAGTAAATATATGTGCTTTACTAAGACAGATGACAGAAGTGGATGTGTTGGTAGCAGGAATGTCATCCAGACGCTCCCTGACTCATCCATGTAATATATAAAACACACGACTTGATCATAATTCCTCTTATGTTTCAGATGAAGTGTCCCAGAGAGCACATCAAAGCATTGCCTTATCATTTCAGACAGACAGTTAAGGTAAATGTTTCCCCTTCCAGACACACACAGACACACACAGATAGAGGACGGAAGCAGCTGCCAAGTGAGATTCAACACAGCAGCTAAATACAGCATTGCTGATGTCAGTCTGATTGTGTCTCTGTGCAACATTTGTCCTCTTCCCAGACTACAAAACCTTCCCTTATGCATTATGGTAAAAGTTTTTTTTTTTAATGACATTCATAGATTCAGTGTCCAACTATAATAATGCTATAGAAACACTCAAGGTCTTTTAATCACAATGAATTTAAATGCTAACTGTGTCTTTGATATTAAAGTTTTAATTTTGGTTGTGTTAAAATTAAAAAAAGGATTCTTTGAAAAAAAGGAAAATACCCTGTTACTCGATTGTTTTTTAAAAAAAAAAAAATTCTCCAATGTACATATTTGGTAGTGCTGATTTTGTTCAAATTGAAAGTAGCAAATGCACAATTCTTGAACATTGCAATGTGACTTTCTGTTAATTAGAAAATGCTTAACAGGTTGAGTTATTGAGCAGATGTATTAAAATCAGCTTTTTTTCATGTCTCTGATCATTGATTTTGTGTTGCAGTTATAAATTATAGATATTTCTGAAATCATCTACATTTTGGTGTTCCTCATGGATCTATTTTGGGGCCCTTATTATGGTTTACATCAGAGGTGCCCAAAGTCGGTCCTCGAGGGCTGTTTTGTTTTAGTTCTCTCCCTGGTTTAACACACCTGGATCAAATGATGGCTCGTTGGAAGGCTTAAGAAGAACATTGACATACTGAGAAGGTTGTTGGTATTACCAGGGAGAGAACCAAAATGTGCAGGATGCCGGCCCTCCAGGACCGACTTTGGGCACCCCTGGTTTACATGCTCCCTGCTCAATGTATTCTGAGAACATTTAAATATACTCCTCCCTATGCAGATGATATTTATTTATGCATTTCTTTCAAGCCTCATGAAGTATTGAAACTGTGGGGCTGCATGTGCTTACACAGTGTAAAAAGCTGAATGGCATACTTTTTCTCCAACTTAATAAAAAAAAAAAGATATTTTTTTCTTTTTGCTTCAAAAAAGCTTACACCTTTAATAATGGGACTGTGGTTTTAGTTTATGGTCATATTCAGTCTCTGGTTCCAAGCACAAAATAACAACATCTGCACTTTAATGAAATATCTGAGTGGTGAAATGAACACTTTGGCTTTTGTCATTCATGTTTGACAATTTGATCCGATTTGACTATTATTGGTCCTAAGATGCATTAAGTTGTTTTTTACACAATCAAACTTCCCTGAGCAGAAAACACTGAACTGATCAAATGAAAGCCTACAGTGAGGCAGACATCTTTACATCTTCTCCTGCTATTTCTTAATAGAGAACAGTCAAAGTTAGGGATGAATCATCAGTCATGCCTTCAGCTGTGCTACCTACAGGAACACTTTAAGGAAAAATGATGTTTTGAGCTATTCTTATATATTTCCAAATACTTCTTTTCCTATTGAGCAATTCAACTGAAGCTAACATTCAATGCAGTTTGATGGGTTTCTTAAGCTGCTGATTAGAATCAATACAGGTAAACGTACCTGAAATAGTAATTAGTTGTGTTTGCGCACAGTCCGGTTCTGTCATTGATCTTATTTCTCCAAATAGTTGAATCTTACTATATTTATTATCAGTTTTCCAGCATGTTTGGTTTTTCGAAAAAACAAAACAAAAAAACATCGTCTTTCTACATCTTGACTCTTACAGCCAATACAAAGCGTGTAAGAACACAGAAATGTGTTCTCTCCTCCAGGAATGTAAAATCTCTTTCTGTTTTTGCATCCTTGGGAGTTGGTGAAGCTATTTCCTGACACAACATCTAAGCCCAAACCATTTTTTCTTGTGTGCCTTCAGACGACTTTTATATATAAACACTGCAGTTGGATGGATCTGTGAGAATATGTTGAGTTCTACATTTGAGTTCTTCTGAAGCATGAAACATCATGGGCAGAACAAACTTTGTTCTTGCTGCCTCAGTAAAAGAACAAACCTTTCCGTGGGAGCAGAAAACTGTCCTGTTCATTAAATTAGAAAATATTTATTTCAGCTACTAAATGAAACACGATTCTAGAGACTGGATATGTACATCCACAATGCCACATCAGAATTGAATGTTAAGTATAGTTAACTTTACACAACAGTAGTTACTTAATCATGACAGTTGACATTAAGAATGAATAAATTATAATTAAGCGATAAAAATAGTAGTCCAAAGATAGCTGGCATTTTACCTCAGAGGCAGGTCAGCTGTCAGGAACCACCACTCAAATATAATGAAATTCATCTGTACAATATTACCACTTAAAAGTACAGTGAAATGGGGATGATAGATGCCAAAGGCTATTGGGCTAACATCAGCAGGCTGAAACTGAGAATATGTTGAGTTCAGCTTGATCAGACAGAGAGCAGACTGTCCTGTGTGTTTCCACCAGATCATTTTGTTAAGCTGTCAACTAAAAACTCTGAATCAGGACCTTGGGGACTCTGTCTGTGAAGCTAATGCTAATGTTAGCATAAAATGTGCTCTAGTCTTGTGGAGAATGTGTCATTTGAGCCTGCAAGTCCACTCAGTGTTTTTTATTCGCTGAATAAAAAGCACTGAGTGCTTATTGTTGTAGTCAGTCAGCAGTTGTTTCTAAATTCACTTGAGTCTTTGTCTTCTTAAAATACCAGGACAAGTTGATAACTTAGGCGAAACTTTTCATTTTTACCATGTTGCCCTGACTGACGTGGATCTTCATGGAGACACAACTTGCTCTCCAGATGTTTGGCAGCACTAGCAGAGGCTCACTAAACAGAGCAGGGTTCAATGGTAATGGATTAAAGGGGAGCGATAAAAATATGAGAGGTACTTTGAGGCACACAGCAGCTCATCTCTCCTACACTGCTCTATCCACTCAGCACTTTTGTGACAATCAGACGACGTTGCAGAAAAGTAACAGTTCCTGTATCTTTTCAGCAGATCCTTTCATGATAGCTCACTGTGTCAGAGGTTATTTTCTGGGGACCTGTGAACTGAAATAACCCTTCAGTTTTGCCAGTTGATCTGCTGACAAAAGCTTCCAAATCACCATTCAGAGGAAAGACTGCTGAAGACACTTCTACTGACCAATCAAAACATTCACAGAGGAGGTTTTGCTACTGGCTGTCCTCATGAAGCGTGTCGGAGAGCAGTGGTAATAACAAAAAGATGAAGCTTAAAATCACTATGCCGGAGGCATAATAGTAATAAGAGTACATTTCAATGTGGAACAACTCAACAATGAAAACATTTAAATATCACTAAACATAAATCTCTAAACAGTTGTAATTAACTCTCATCCCTCCAGATACTTTCCAATCTTAACTCCAGTCTTATATGACATTTTGGGAATAAGTGACATTACTGAGCTGACCAAGCATTATACACTAAGGTACGGCCATTATAACTGATTACAAAGTTAATGTGCCCATCGTAAAGGGACGTTAAGTCGGGGGGGAACTCTTTCTCACAGGACGGTTCTTTTTATTTGTTTTATCTTCAACGTCCATGTCAATCTGTGATGTTTTTTTATTAATGTTCAATTTTGTTTAAGTACCGTAATATTGAACTTTAATCATGGTGTTTTGGTTTAATTGCATAAATATTGTCAGCAGTCTTGCTGCATTCGTCTGTCCTGTTCAATTTGTGGAACATGCAGCAGAAGAATATCATCTGCACCAGCTTTTCCTTTTCTGGGCTTCACAGACACGCTGCAGAGCATCAGAACATAACGGTGTGATGGTGCACTGGAATCACTCAGTAATTATGCAGCTGAAAAAATGCACTACTGTAGGATATATTTTATTTTAATATTTTTACTTTATATTCTTTAAATGTTAGAAATATTTGCCTTCTATGGCTGTATTTATGCCTTCCATTTTGATGTGTTTGCATCCCAGTTTGCTCCTGTTTTTCAAACATTTTCAATTTAGATGCAAAAACAGCAAAATAATCTTTTTATGGTTTTAGGAAAGTCTCATACCAGACGGCTGCTGCTGTACGCTGTGAGGTAACAACTCTACAGCTCCAAGGAAACGTCAGTGGGAAGGCCCACATTAAAAAAATGAAACATCAACATTCACATGCAGATGAGTTGTTCTCAGGTTGTGATTAATGGATGCTGATAGAGGAGCAATTCAGTTCATTAAATAAGATTACAAATCATGACAAGGAAGCCTCATGAAGTCTTCTGATCCATAAACAGAGAACAATGGATTTCTTATCCGTAAAAATCCACAATTAGTGGCAAAGCCAACAAGTGAACTGCCATGTTCATGCAGCAGATCGTAAAACAGTAAAAGAAGAGGAGTGGGGGAGGAAACTGCTGATTCATAAGCCACCATAATTCATGTGGATCAAAGAGGGCAGTGCAGGATCATCTGGATAAGGATTAAAGCAAAGACCATGATCAGCCAGTTTGGTTCAGTTGCCTACAAAGCTGTGCTCCAAGTTACACTAGGTCACTTCTGTATTGACCGATATTTTCCAGAATATACAGTATGCATGCAATTGTTAGAGATGCAGCTGCCTTGGGGCGTGCTGTGGTGGCGCAGGGGCTTAGCACGCCCCACGTTTGGAGGCCTTAGTCCTCGACGCAGACGTCGTGGGTTCAACTCCCAGTCCCGGCAACCTTTGCCACATGTCTTCCCCCTTCCTGTCAGCCTACTATCACAAAAAATACAAGCCACTAGCACTGCAAAAACTCTTTAGATAAAAAAGAGATGCAGCTGCCAGGAAACAAAGAGGATGTGGATGAAGTTAGAGGAGGAGGATGACTCAGTGTGGTGATCCCTGAAAAGAGATATGAAATTTGCTGCTATCTAAATAGCTGGAAATTTGTGTTTTCTCTATTGTTGTTGACCGTTCACTTTATCATAGATTGTAATATTTTTAAAGATGCATGATAGTCACTAATTTAATATTTTTAATAATGTTCAACCAGTATCACCTGGGAGGGGGGCAAGTATTGGAAATCAACCTTCGCCTGCACTTGGATGCATTTTATTCCTGCATGCTGTCCATCTTTAGCTAATTAAATTAAACAAATACATTTTGCAAATAGATTACATCCAATCATTCTTCATAAAATGATTGGATACCTATATCAATACACATGGATGAGGCAGTAAAGGTTCCATCACTGCTGTTAGTCCCGAAACTTAAGCCCACAACTGTTGGGGTTGGAAGCGTTTATGCACCGCTTCAGTAATCACCCAGAGCACAAATAACAGATGCAGGTTACATAAATGAACAGTGATCACATGGAATTATAGCTGTATAGTCTTATTTTGTCACAGAGTTCACCACAGAGTTCAAATGTACACAAGATGTTTTTTTGTTCTGAGAAATACTAAAAAACTTTAGTATTTATTTCTGAAGCCTAGATTTAGACAATTTTATTCCCAGTGAAAGAGGAAGTTTGATTGTTGGGACCAAACTGATGAATTGAAAACAGAAGTATTTAACAGTAAGGTATTCTCTGTTTGCTGACTGAAACAGAGAATACCTGCAACAAGTACAGCGGCCTAGTTCAAACACCAACATCTCAAAGTGCCTGCATAAGTAGATATTGGTAAGTAAAAAAAAAATGGTTGTTAGGATCCCAGTTGAATAAACCTATTAGCTGTAAACACATCAAATATTATTTCACAAAATAGTGTTATAAAATATCTGCCAATGATTTGTATTTATAGTTACTTTGATGTTAATACAAAGACTGAGAGGGACATGGGCGAACACAGAGGAGTGTTAACGTTCCGTTTAAATTCGGTCCTGTTTCAAGATGTCATGCAATTATCATGGATTTAACCAAACTGCTTTTTATTAGGCAAAGGCATTTATAAAAGTCAAAGATTAATTTTCACTTCATTCAGAAGTAATGACATAAATTTAAAGAGTGTCTGCTGAGATATTAGATAGATAGATAGATAGATAGATAGATAGATAGATAGATAGATAGATAGATAGATAGATAGATAGATAGATAGATGGAAAGGAAAAGACTGATCTTTGTTTGATGACCATCACTATGCCTTATTATGGTATCATTGATGGCAGACCTAACACAGCCTGGTGCCAGTTCCAGATTCCAGTTCCTTACAGATTGTATCATTAGTTCAGTTTATACTTGGATGTTTAACTTTTTTTTGTCAAAAATGATAAAATATGCAGAGTATGGAAAGAAAGATTAGTATACTTTCAACCCCATTTCTTGCCTTTGCAATAAAATATCAGTTCCCCCAGAGCTGTTGCTAGTGCTTCTTCTGAGAAGCAACAGAAGCAGTGTCCTATAAATATTCCTGGTTACCGATAGCAACCCACTGCACAGCATACTCTAACTATAAACAAAGTGAACCACTAGTGCAGCCTGCTGAAAACTGGACGAGCTAACATCAGTCCCACTGACGTCTAACAATAGCTAGCTTGCATCAAGAGGTGATAGAACTGTCCGGTTTAACAGAGCTAGTGCTAACGGTACAGTTGAAGTAACGGCAGGAGATGATTGAACTGCAGACCTGTGTAAAGCGTCTTTTCTGGAATGAAGTCAAACGAAGGTGTACGTTGATATTTTTCAAAATAAAAGTAGTTGTTTTATTTTTAAATAAAACTCTCCTCAAACTGTAGTTAAAATGAGAACTGGTCGTGTCAGTGGGAGCTGCCACTCCTGCTCTGACCCCTGGAAGGGCTTCAGCACGCAGGGAGGCACCTTTCACTGGCCTCAGTCATCCAGCAACACACAGAGACAAGATGGATGCATGAACACCTGAGTGAGCCAGGGCTGGATTCATCATGACTACTTACAGCAGTGGTGCACAAACCTTCTGTCCCTGGGGCCACAATTGGCAAATTTCAGCACCTCAAGGGCCACACAATTCATTTACTCAAAACTGCAAAAAATTGTTTATTGTAATTTTTCATTGTTTTGTTTTACTTGCTCGATAATAAACAACGTTTCAATGAAATCTATAAATTGTTAAAAATCCAAATCATAAAAAAGTGTCCTTATTTAAAAAAAACCCCAAAACAAACAGACAATATCAACAATTTTGGGGGTTATTAGTTATCTTCTATTCTGTTGGCTACATTTTTAATGTTGTTGACTTGTGGCTGGGGGACTGATCAAAATCATTTCAAGGGCCACAAGTTTAGACACTCCGGATCTTCAGTATTTAAATGTCTGTTTGATTTTTCTTCCAGACTGATGGCTCTTTGCCTCAGCAGCCTGCTGGACAAAAATCTACAAGCCTGCTTAGAGTTTTAATTATTTGTGAGCATGCTCCAACAAACAGAAGTAGGGCAGGAGAAAGCAATGAGGTGGTAGATTACAACCCTCAGCCTCATACCATCTGCTCTGCTGCTGGCACAGGTGGTTAGAAATAGGTTGCAAACATCTATATACAAGTGAACTAGAGCTTTCCTCCTTGACCAAAAGGCTTGAAATGTGACAGAGTTCTGGAAAAGGTCTGCATGAAGAAAGACTCAAGCAGATTTAGCGCTGCGTTTCACAACAACTCAAAGCTAACAAGCTCTCATCAAGATAACACAGGCACACATTAAATTGTATTTTCTACAACAGAACAAGAGCAGACAGAGCAACGTGGCCACACTATTTGTTGTGAGTGTGTGTGTGGCCTTGAATTTGATACATTGCAAGGACCATTTTTACAACAAATACAACATTGTGGGGACCGCAAGCCCCTTATGGGGCCCAAAGCCTGGGCCCCAAGGACGAAGGTGTGAATTGAGTTTAGGTTAGGTCTGGGGTTAGGCATGTACTGGTACCGGATGGTACCGGATGGGTCCCCAAACTTTTCCTTGTGCCTTTACAAAGGCACAGACAATGCTTCAAAATATGTAAGGAAACATCAACTTTTAGATTTTTTTCTCACTGTTACTCACTATTCAATAGTTATTACATTAAACAAAGGTCAGAGGCAGATGCTGCCTCAGACCTATGCTAGCTTGAGAAGGAAAGCAGCTAGATAAATTTGTCTGGCTGCCAATCAGAAAGATGAGAATGGCAAATAATATTTGAATAAATTATCTTAACTCATATTTTATAATAGTGATTGAAAAACAGATAAGAGTTTATGATAAAAACGAGGATTTAAAAAATTATGATTAAAATTGATTAGATTACATTTGGATAAAACTGGTTTAGTGTAAGGCTCATGGTTTGGTTTTAGAAAGGAATGAAAAATGAATGAGAGCTGACAAAAAGTCTTAGTGAAAATAGAGATATGAACTGTCTGTGTATGTGTGTTTTTCTGGTTATCCAGAGATCTGGTGATACTCTTGGTACTGCGGCTCTGTTTCAGGCCCAGTTGACCTTCCAGTACTCACCGGCTCTGTGCCAGAGGACTGCTGCGCTCCTCGGCAGCTGGGAGGCGGCGGACTTGGCCACTGAGGTAGTAGTGGTGGACGACACGGAGGGCAGAAGGTCAGACTGGGCCAGCTGAGGAACCCGCTGCTTCTCCTGCCCTTCCCTGGATCCTCCTGTCAGCCCCTGGCTGGGTTTGGAAGTGATTCCTCCCACTTGGCCCCCTCCCAGAGCTGCGTTGGTATTCCTTAGCGACCAGCGGTTCTGAATGTGTGACACAGCCTCCTCTGCCACCATGCCGCCTCCCGCAGTGATGGTCAGCGTAGCATGAACTGTAAAGTCCTGATCCTCTTCAGCCCACAGATCAGACACACGGCACTCATACACCCCCTGGTCCTCCTTCTTCACTTTCGACAGGCTGAGGTGGTGGGAGATGGCGTTTCCCTGAACACGCACAGTCTGAAAGCCCAAGGCAGAGACATGTGGAAGTATTACAAAACTGGTTAACGTTTGGATAACAGCTGGTTTTAGGAGCCATTAATCATGGGCTTAATGAGGCTGGCTTCACGTTCTATAACTGGGTGGAGGGGAGGGAGGCGCCAGCACCAAATCATGATACTTTGTTGACTGACAGTCATTCTTACAAAACCTCAGAATGAACCTTTTCCTTGACTAAAATGTGACAACTGGACCTGAGCAAGTTTAAAAGTAGAATGAGAAAAGTTATGTTTTCAGAAATGGGTAGATAAAGAATGAAATGAGGAGCTGATGCCAATGCTCAAACTCATCTCTTTAATAGACATAGTTACTGTTTACTTGGAGCTGTATTTTTCTAGCTTATTTTGCTCAGTTTTATAAAAGTGGTCACTTACACTTATTTTTGTAGCTTCTCTTAAGCTGCCCTGAAACGACAGAAGCATATTGAGTTAAACAGAAACAGTTTGTACATAAATAAAAACAAAAAAACAAACAAAAAAAAAAACTAAACACCTTGATGAAGAAATTTCAAACAGGATTTGCATTTTGTTCACTGGAAATAGCAACAGAAGAAATGTTGCAGATGTGACTGTATCTCCCAGACCAATGAGTTGGCAAAAGAAAAAAAAATCTAATCATTCTAGGTTATCTGTCATGGTGCATGGAAGAGTATCTTGCTGCAGCATCTCATCATTATGCCGTCAAGTGGAGGGTCTGAATGTGATGGTTACCGATACAAGGGCCCTTCCTGCAGTCAGGATGGTATTGCCCTGATACTCACTTGTCTCAGTTCAAACAGATGCAGCAACAGTGGAACATGACAATGACAATGTTAGGATGGAGATAAACTGGAAAGGGTGTTGTCTTGGAACAACTCCTTAAAGGGGCAGTATTATATGTTTTCCAGGATCATAATGCCATCTTATAGCACAATTGAGTAACTACGTTACCTTCAGTTAGCATAAAAATGTTTCATATATCAAATATGACTTAAAAGAAATTTGGCATTCTAATTTTATGCCTTGACATCTGACCTTTGTCTCTTCAACAACTCCTGCTCTTCTGAAACTCCGCCATCAGGAAGTCATCACAACATGGCTGCTCTATTAACCCTTTAACATTGTTTTTCCCAGCGTTGCTCTGAGAAGCATCTTGTATAATGACATCAACAGATACGTAGTTCTACCTGGTGTTTGCTAATAGATGCTGGCTAGAAGGAGCTGAATGGCGGGGTGGCCTGTGAGGCAGAAGCTCAGTAGCTTGGAAATGTTTTGCACAACTGAATGGTTGCCATGGAAATTAAGGGATTTCTCAAACATGCATGAAAGAAACAAAGCAACACTCCAGGTATGTTTATAATGAGGGAATAACATTATAACATGACTTAAAGCTAAAAAATTTTTATCTTACATAATCCTGTCCCTTTAAACAGGTTAAAGCTCCAAACACTAAAAACTGTCTGGACTTTCTTAATGGATAGAGATAATGTGCATTTTGTGGTAGGGGCATTCTGTTGCTGAAGATATGTTTAAAAAAAATGTCTAAACACTCCATACTTATGAAAGCTGAAACTGGTAGCTATTTGGTCTATTTTCTATATTTTTAGAAGTTTGTCAGAAGTCTAAAAGTAGACCTGTTATTGGGGAACACGTTTCTTGGGACATGTCTGACATGTCTTAGGAATGTCTGACGGAGCAGGCGGGGCTGCAAGTACCTTGGCCCTGTTCTGCAGCTCATCAGGTCCTTCTTTGGGGCCCTCCAGCTTGATGTACCACCACTGAATTTCCAAAGACATGGGAGCAGAGCTGAGGGCTTTGAAGGCGCAGGGCATCTCCACGTCCTCTCCTTCCCCAACACTCACATCCTTTGGGACTTCAGTGAACGCGGCTTTGGTTGCATGCATGAAGAGGAAAACAGTAGATGTATAAATGCTTTCTAACTGAAACTGGATCTATTTACTTTCTGAAAATCCAACAATATGCCCCCTCCTGTCCTGACTTTGCTATTCTTAAGCTTTATTATCACAACAAATTTGACTCTACTTTATCAAATCAAGCCATTAGAACAAAAGCAATTTGATGTGCTTTGACGCTACAGCAGACTGTGCCGGCTATATTTTACCATTAGAAGGAGAAGCGCTGGCTGGTGCAGGTTGTTTTACTGTCTGCTTCAGGTTACTCACCATCTGCATATATCACCAAGGGGGAATTGAGAATGAAGTAGTAGAAGAGTCTGTAGAGTCTTGGCTTTTCCATGTCACAGGGAGACTGGCACTTTCACGGCAGACATGAAAAGGTCATGGTGTGAACCTGGAAGCGATGGGACCCGTCAGCTCCAATAAGTGAGAATGCAGACTGAAGCCCAGCAGCAACATGTAGCTGCTCCGACACCCAGAGCTGGACACTCAGTCTGCCACACTTCAGCCCGGCAGCAGAGGGGCTGGAAGCAGCGGTGCAGGGAGGCGGCTTTAATCTCCTGCTGATCCAGTGGCTGGGTTATTCCCCACTGAGCCTGTGGGAGGACACAGATAAGTTTCCCTGCGGTCAGCGGCGCTCCATCACCAGCCCGACGCCCCGCTGCAGGAAGCCTCTCCTGGGCTGGGCTCAGATCCAAACCCCATTACATTGCTGGCTCCAGAGAGAGCAGGGAGAGGCGGCAGCGTGGGGCTGCAGCAGGCTGAGACCGAGGAGGAGAACTTCTCCCTGGTGATAATCTGAGTGAGTCCTCACTGCTGCTGTCACGGCGCTGGAGTCCTCCCACTGCTCTGAGCTCAGCTCTCTCTCCTCTGCAGGCAGCCTGTGGTCTAAGCACACTGTTCTCCTCCTCCTTACTTAACTGGGACTCTAGCACTTCTGATGACATCTGATCACCCACAGCTCATACCAACAAATAAGAATATTTCAGATGATGTACACTTTTTGAAAAGCTGTATTTTTTTAGGGAATATTTTTGAAACAACTCCAGAGTTCTCAGCCAATGAAAAATGTTAATAAATCTGAGACTTCACATGTATCGAAGTTAAAAAAGATTATAAGCTAAGATCATAGCTTTCCTGTCGCAGTGCACAATTATTGAACAAGTGTTTATAATTACCATGCAAGACTGTAGTTCTTGAGGAAACTTAGATCCGTCAAGGTTTGCAGCAAGATGCTGCAGATCGTCTATCAGTCTGTTGTTGAGAGTTTTGTCTCTTCTGCTAAGCAGCAGCATCATCAGAACCAGAGATTTAAAACAGCTCAACAACCTGACAGAGAAGGCTGGTTCTCTTCTGGTTCTGATCTGGTTGTGATCTGGTTCTGTTCTGGTTCTGGGGACGACTGTGAAACCTCTGGAGATGATGATGCAAAGAAGGATTTTGCATAAAATCAAGAAAATTATGGCCAACCCTGACCATCCTCTACATGAGGCTGTCTTAGAAAAACAGAGTGTCTTCAGTCAGTGTTGTCTGGACTTGGTCCCATTGACTCAGATTCATCAGGTAGAATTGCAACCTGGCCAATTAGAGAAGAGAAAGAGAACTAGTAAACAATGACATTGATTTTCTGTGCTGTTTTAGAATTATAGTCTGCCTGTAATTTTAGCAGTGGCAGCAGAGCAATTGAATGAAGATGTTCAGTCCGTGTTGGTCACACAGCCATCTGGTTCGGATCAGCACACTGACAGTGGAGGTTGGTTGTTTATAGCACAGGCAGTTTCCTGTAAGGGTCATAACATTGAACTGGAGCTTTTCACATATCACCAAGCGGTTGGGTAAAATGTAAAACTTCAACACAGTCTACACCTCCTGGAAGTGACTAGTTCAAGGAGCTGGTTTTTACCAGACTAGGGTCAGGACAGAGTTTCTGAAAGAAAACTAAAAACTGCCTCACATTATTTGTTTACTTTGAAATACTCAGAATAAATCATTGTGGAGAATTGATGAGGTTGCCTGGCAATGTGATGGCAATGTTACTCAAATGTTACATACAGAGCTAAAATACGGAACCCCCTAGGGGACATGGGGAATTGTTTTTCTTTTGCGTTCCCTCGCAATACTGTACTGATCAGTTATGTGGCATATTTGAATACTGTAAGCCTTTCTTACGGTGGCTGCCATACTTTCTGCTTTAATATAAGGTTATGTGAGGTTTTTCCATGAATGTTAAAATATTTTTGTGAAATATC
The DNA here is from genome assembly GCA_903066825.1 of Alfaro cultratus. Lineage (NCBI taxonomy): Eukaryota > Metazoa > Chordata > Actinopteri > Cyprinodontiformes > Poeciliidae > Alfaro > Alfaro cultratus. The sequence goes on along the minus strand of CAEFZX010027258.1, from coordinate 5,655 downwards.
TGAAGTTTTATACATTTTTCTTTAGGCACCACAAACCTATGATATAAACAGAAACGTTCCGTAAGTAGGAAAGAAATAAAAATACATCCAAACGATTTGGGCTATTTCTGAGTTATTATGCAGTAATAAGTCTTCTGACAGTTTTAATTGTGTCTCTGTTATGTTCGTAGTCTGAATGGTTTAAAGGGCTTTCAGTGCCGTTCCATCTCAGCCTTAACAGACGGAAACATGCAGTGAATAAATCGATTTCCAATCAGTGTTTTGCACCAAAGAGTCAATAATAATTAACAGGTTTTCACTGAGGCTCTGTAAGAGTCATATGAATGAAATAAGTAATTATTGATATGACAGAAGCATGCGGGTGGTGGGCGTGTCGATGTGGGCGTGACGTCATCAAGTATGAATTGAAGGTTACTGGCCTTCAGGCTTTGTGTGTATGAGGAAGCGGTGAGCGGGTTGATCAGTCCTTGCAAAGTCTGGAGCATGATAATCAAAATGGAATAAATCGATAATTGTGACAGAACAAAGAAATGGTTTGGAGTCGATTGATACACGGACAGATGAGATTCCTTGAATTAATGCAGTGTGGCCCTTTACCACCATCAGTTTACTGTGTTTTATAATAATAAAACGTGTTTTTTATTATTATTATTATTATTATTATTAGTAAGTCTTTGGTGCAAAAAACTGATTGAAAATCGATTTATTCACTGCATGTTTATGTCTGTTAAGGCTGACATGGAACAGAACATGGAAACGGCCCTTTAAACCATTCAGACAACCAGCACAACAGAGACACAATCAAAACTGTCAGATGATTTATTACCCCACGATAATAACTCAGAAATAGTCCAAATTAGGATGTATTTTTATTTCTTTCCTACTTACGGAACGTTTCTGTATATATCATAGGTTTGTGGTTCCTTTCTATCCTAAAGGAAAATATATAAAACTTCAGATATTTCACAAAGAGATATTAACATTCATGGAAAAGTCTTACATAACCTTATATTAAAGCAGAAAGTACGGCGGCCACCGTAAGAAAGGCTTACAGTATTCAATTATGCCGCATAACTGATCAGTACAGTTTTGCGAGGGAACGCAAAAGAACAATTCACCATGTCCCCTAGGTGGCTCCGTACTAAAAGGATTGCTAAATGCTTCTAATAATTATTTTGATACAATGAGCCAAAAGGCTACATGAGCATTAAGAAGCAAATGTGCAAGATGTCTTGTCCCGTCCATGTGGGAGTAGCAGCTTATCCGGTGACAGCGACAGAAAACTGGCACCATCGAGACTTTTGTACACCTATAAATCAGCTTTGACGCGAGGGGAATCAGTTCATGACAAACTGGTATAAATGATATGGCGAGAATTCATGCCACAAGACTTGAAGAAAATACTATAACTATTACTATAACAGACCAGACTGGATTACTTAAAATCAGAACGCTATAAGAGGAACCAACAATGTTTAGGGTACGATGTCTTTCTTTTGCATTAGTCTTCCTGTCTCTATCTGCCTTCATCTTTTGGGAAACAGGTGTGAACATGATTTGAGGGGATTCTCTCATTCTGCAGAATCATTGCCTTTTTATGAGATTTTACTTCAGATAATATGTCAGATCTTCAAAGCCCCAGCTCTCATCTGCAGCCTTGCAACTTCCTCTGAGGCAAATGTATTATTAACATGACAAAAGCAAGGTGGCCTTTCACTGCCCTGCCGTCATTAGCATTTATATAGACCTTGGACAGCAGGGCAGACTGGTGTACTGTGCAATTCAGTCCAGGATGCTACAGCAGGAACATCAGTATAGCATTGTATATTCATAAGTGGTGGATATGCAGTCCAAGAGCTTCTTTCAGCTCCAGGAATGATACAGAAGCTGACTGCATAGGAAGTTAATCCTGCTAAAAGCAATGCTTCATAATGACAGTTGTGGTACAATTTGGTTTTAATACCAGGTGACTATGCAGGCAGCACAAACACAGCTCACAGTAAAATCAGTCTTCAGTTCAGACTAGTTCAACTTGAATGTCTAAATGTTGCCGTTTACTTCACATGACTTCTTTAAGCATGCCCAGTGTTTTTTGATTCGTTCTGTGACAGTGTTACAGCGCCACCGATTGCTGCTGTAACACTGCGCCAATCGGTGCAGTGTTACACCATACCTACTACAGCCTTTTCTGTAGAATTGGACACATTTTTTCTTAATTGTTCACAAAAATGTACTGTTTGTCTCTGTGAGGAGAGGGAGCTCCAATAACTCTAGGAACCATGAATCCATGTTTCCACATTCAGTTCATCATTGATACATCTGTGGAAAAGGTATTGAATACATTTAGTAGTTTTCCCCTTTCATAAAGAGGCTCCAGGGTTGTTCTTTGTTTTCTCCACCTCTGAGCATTATAAGGTTAATTGATATAGTACTTTTATTTTTTATTTTTTTCAATTCCTTCACCAGAAACATGTGTTTGTCGTACAGATACTAGGAAGTCCAACAATTTACTCACACTGTAAATGAGGATACAAAGATTTCAACTGAGATGGCAGTGCTGTCAGTGCCGTGCATGTTCAAAATGAACATAGTTTAAATGAACAGGACAAACCCAGGTCTGTCTGCCAGGACGTATAGTGTTTTGATTCTTTCAGATTGGAAAAAACACCTAAATAAAAACATTTATTTGACAGAAACAAAATAAAAATCAGTGTATGTCAGTGTGACCTGAATGCTCACACTACATTGTCACCTCAAAGCAGCGAACAAATTTCAGTGTCAGATCATAAAGACTGCAGCGTCACACAGAATAACATCAAGGTCACATGCAGCAGACGCATCTGAAGCTGAGAAGCTGCTGAGAAAGTTTATTTGCATCCCTCATTGATATAAGGAATGTATATCAATACAATATATGTCAATAAGGATATATCATACATCCTTATTGATAAATAAGGATGTATGATGATATCTCATCATATCTCTGTGATGAGATATTTATTTTGAAAATCTCAGAATATTTTTTATTAAGGTGGTATGGTGACTGTGACGATTGTGGTAGGAGTTCGTCCTGTAACAGTTGAGTTCCCGGTTCAAATCCCTGCTCTGGTGTTTCTCTGTCTTGGTCAAACATCAGGCCTCCCAGGCATTAGCTCAAAATGTTTGTCTGCTGTTCAGATTCAGCTTTAAAAAATGATGCAGTCATATGCAGATTTTTCTGTAGCTTCTTGAGAGCTGTTTTTTTCTGTCAACATCCATATACCATCCCTGCTAGTACTCACATTGATAAAATCAGACCCTAACACTATATATGCAAAACGGTTATGTAAGTTAGCACAGTCATTGTAAACATTCTTTGAATTCAACATTTACTTTTTATGTTTAAATATTTTTGAGTATTTATTCTAAAACCTGGAAGAGCTCAATTTCAACCTCTTATAAACAAAATGAAAAGCAAAGAATAACAATTAAATTTTAATAGTTACTTTAAATGTAATAAATTTAGGATAGTGAACTTCAGAAAGCAGTCATGTTTAAGTCATTTGCATTTGATTTAAATTGTGCACAACAGCTGCAAGTAAACTCCAGGCAACCTTCCTCCCAAGCCCTTTAACTGAGAATAAACTGAATTAATCATACAGTGTGAGTCAGTTTGGGACTTCTCAATTATTTACTTAAGCTTCAATTAGCTGCTGTTTAAACACACACACACACACACACACACACACACCAAAGGTTTAATGGGCGAGTTCTTTAGTTTTGTACTGTTTCCATTGTACTTTTTTTGCCCAACCAGAAAAGATTCCTTAGTCGTTTCCTTGACAATTTAACACTAAAGTCACTGATCACATCTCTAATTCCATTTGCTGTAGAGATATTTCTCCTTTCAAAAGCTTTCCTCCATTCTCTGTGAATGGAGGAAGGTTTGCTGAAGACAAATGTGTTCATTTTAAAACACTGCTTTTTCTTGGCTGTATTCTTGACCTGGGTATGCTATAACTTGTCCTCATTTCGGATTAGCAGAACAAAGAGCATCTAATAAAATGGGACAAACAGATTAAGATTTGAAATGAGGTGCTCAACTTATGTTTTCAAAATATGCTGGTCATAATAAACTGGCATTGGAGGACCAGCTTTGTCCAGTGAAGCCTCACAGATAAAGAGCAGAGGTGGAAGTGAGCAGAACTGTAACTCCTCTAACATCAGCCCTGGAGAAAAACCGCTTCTTGAAAACATCCTCAGCATCAGGAGCTGCTCCTGCAACACATCCACCAATGGTATAACACTTGGTGTATGTATGAATTCTGCACAATAAGAAAAAAAACACGATTTGTACAGTACACTTTATTATTATTTGGAATATTAGCAGCAATTGTCATAACAGTAATTCTATTCCCCCGTAAAGCTATTTTTCACCACTAGGTGGTGACACAGACCTTCACATAATTTTCCTCTCAAATCTGAAGTCACAGTTTTATTACCAGCAATGTCATCCATCATCATAGTTCCCAAAAAACAATCAGATACGAGTTTCAGTGTGCTGGACGTAATGTCAGGGAGCAGTGTATTCAAATATTAAAACTCATATTGTACAACTGAATATAGACAAAACCCTGAGCTTGATATAAAAACAAACACAAGGCTTCCCTGTGCCTTTGGATGTTCTATCAATATTCTTGGTATTCTCTGGTTAAAAGATTTCAGGGTCTTAGTTGGAAAGCCTGCGTTTATAACAGTTCAGAAATATACAGATGGTGGATTAAAAACCAGAGAAACATTTGACACCGCAGAGATTAGCATAATCTGCTTTTTTTTCTGCCACTCAGATGATTTCACAACATATGTGCTGTGGATTAGATCGGCCACAGACATTTATCCATCTTTTACATTTTTCCAGACTCCAGTTTTGGAAATGGAATAAAAGACAGAGCCACCAGACTGAGTGACAGGTGACATCATGTCAACTGAACATGTGTTCCTGACATTCAAGGTGAATAACAGAAGTGACAAGGCACTGTAATGGACTCACCCCCACCTCAAAAATTTATCTGGCACGGCTGCTCTAGTGATTTCTTTAAGAACTTTCTGTGTGAACCTTTATGTCTGACGCTGCTGAAACACCTGAATTTCCCCTTTGCAGGACAATAAGGGCTGTTTCTATTCTATTCTATAAAGAATGGGTTTTGCAGCTAATGTCCAGACATAGTAATATACTCTAGTGTTATCACATCAAGGAATCAATGAAAGGAATTTCCAGTTTCCTCTGGATAACCCATGGGTATACCGTATTTTCTGCACTATAAGGCACACCTAAAGACCTTAAATTTTCTCAAAAGCCGACAGTGCGCCTTATAATCCGGTGCGCCTTATAAGTGGACCAATACTGAGCCACAACAGGTCTCGCAACTACGGTAAGCAGCCGCCAACTTCATTTTCCACAATAGAAGAAGAAGCGCGGGTGAATACTGGGCTCATTATGAGAATTTGAGGTATATATTAGGATTCAATAGATGGCAGTAGTGCAACAATAATGGATGCAAGCTGCCGTTAAAATCTAAAGAAGAAGAAGAAGCGCGCTGTGCATGCTGGGATATATAACTGCGCGAAGCCTGCCGTTTCATTTCCATTTGTGTGTCTGTGTAAAGACCCCAAAAT
>CAEFZX010027257.1:0-12331 GCA_903066825.1 Alfaro cultratus | reverse complement strand
GATTGTCGGCCGATTTTCCAAACCTCTGTGACCACAGAGCCGATAAAAGTCCAACAGGTTCGGTCGGTTCGTGTGTCCAGCTACATGGCAGGAGCAACACACCACAAGAACCGATTCATCCCGATTCTAGAAGAAAATCCAGTAAAACCCCCAACATACCAAACATGAATTTAGAATAATCAAACAAGGATGACGATGTAGAAGCAGTCGTGATAGTTTGTGGCTCATTTTAAAAGACGTAACAAAAAGAAAAGGCGTTTGATAAAAGGGAGCAGCCGCTTTATTTGCAGTTCTGTTTGTTCGTAATTAACATTTTTAACCGAATAAACATAACCACATATAATAAACATATATAAAAATGACCTTTACATATAGTAATACACATTTCCACATTTCACCTCCGATGTCCACCGGACTCTCGGTTGCCATGTCAACTGTCTGGGATTCCCCTCAGTTCTTACGTCACCGCGCTTTCTGATTGGCTACCTGTCACATTCAACAGTCACATTCAGTCAGGAAAACCCCACAGGCTGCGATAATCGGACCAAGACAATGCCTTCCCGATTTTATATCGGACATATTTAACGAGCACACACCACCACCACACACTGCAGGACGTTGTAAGATTGTCGTAAAGGGAAAACCGGTCTTCAGCAAAACTTGCCAAGTCTCAACCGGTCCGCGGTAATAAAAAGGTTGGGGACCACTGGTCTAGTAGATCAGAGGTTGATGGTGTTTTATCAAAGACAAATGGAGCAGATACACCTGGGCAACAAATAGACAAACTGTAAGCAGCAGTAAAATACTGCTTAGTTTAACTAGCATATAGAGTCATGGACAGAACAATGATGATTCAACAGAATATTTTCCTAAATGTCATGAAGATCATCAGGATGTTTTTGTTAGTAAATGTGTGACGGACTTTAATGATGTTTTGGGTCAGCAGTGGTTCTGAACGTGGAATCTATGAAGGCCATTTTCTTTTTGTCTTCCTGCCATGACCTCTGACCTTAATTGAGGCAGTGAGGCCCTCAGATCTTTAGATGTTCTCAGTTCTTCTGTGACTTTCTGAAGAGGTCATTGATTCCTCTTGGAGTCACTTTGGTGGACTCCTCATTACTTGGAAGATTCTTCACTGTTCAATAATATAACAATATAATAATTATCTTTATTAAACATGTTTGTCCCATTGAAATGAAAAGATCTTTTACAAGAGAAATTTGGTCAAGACTGGCAGCATACAGAGACTGAAAAACAAAACAAAAACCACTCAGATACAACAAATAGTCACAATAAATATTAACTTACAATAAAACAAATGACTAAATGAGTTCATTAGTTCTCCATCTGTGGATCTTGGTTCTCTCTGAGGTTCTCTGTCATCCCAGCCTTTGTGAGGCTGTGGATCCATTTCCAGACTGATGGATGTCAGTGAATTTGTTTCTCATTTTAAATCACTTTATCTCAGCATATGAAGTGTTGCAGTTTGAGATCTTTTAGTCTAATTCATGTTGTCAGAGAAGTTCTAATGAAGTGATTTTGTGTTTCAACTGGTCAGACTGTAGGTTTGGTATTTTCATGATAAATAAAATGTTCTTAAATCTTAAAAAAACAAATCAACCTTTTGTATCCAGTCAGGTTATGTTTTTCTGATATGTAAAATGTGTTTTATGACCTGAAATATTTATGTTTCACAGAAAAGCAAAAACAGAAATATGTAATGAAATTTGGATATCTATAATTGAATTGTATAGATTGTAGTTTTTCTAGATATAGTCTTGTAAAATTCCTTAAGATTAAATGTGTTGTGAATTGAAACTTCATAAGTAAAATGAATCAAATTTGATAATTGGAGCAACTAATGCTAAGGACAGGTTGACCTCTATTAGAAAATAATCTAATAATATAAATAACTGTTGATATAAATTAATGTTATGTTGACATAGAACTGCTAAAAGATGTAATCTTAATGGGGTAAATAATAACTGATCATAAAGGGAAATGCTGCTATCAGCTAGAATCTGGTCCTAATTGTTAGAAAAAATGTTTTTCCTTTTCACAGATTCTGATGAGAGACTTCAGAGTCGATTCCATCACATGTCATCAAACTGAATACAAGATAGGAGAAGAATGTTGTCCTATGTGTTCTCCTGGTATGTTCCAGTTAGTTATGAATTACTGATTATTCTCATAGACAGTGGCTGTTTTCATTGCCTGAATCTTGTTCATCCTGCAACCCATCTTATTCTTTAAAATGATAGACTGTTTATTTTCCAACAGGCCATCGAGTCAAAATAGACTGTACAGAATTTAAAACCACATCCTGTCAGAGATGTTCAGATGGGACTTTCATGGACCTGCCAAATGGACTAAAGAGATGCACTCCATGTAACCGTACCTGTGATTCAGGTACGGTTATGTTTGTGACTTTCCAACTTGTTTTTTTTTCTTTTATTATTTTTGCATAAAAAATTAGTTTACTGCCACAAACACCTGTAGTCAAAATATGTAGAGTTTAAAGATGTAAGACCCAATATCTTTAGAATGGCTTTTATCTTTAAAGCTAATCTTTATTAGTGACCTCGCTGATTGAACTCCATGTTGTTGCTCAACATGCTACTTTTACTTAATTATTTCATTACTAATAACAGCCATAGAATACTGCTTTTAGTAGTATTTAATTGGTAAATATTACTAATTCATTAGTAAGAATCTACAGCTCAGCAGGGGGGCATTGTACATGGGGGCAAAGATGGGCAACTACCCTCCAATTGTTTTCATAATATCAAAGTTATACAAACTAATCACTTGAGCCCAAAATCCTCTTATTGCTTTGAAATTAAATATTAATTGACCAAAAATTTATGATCGTAAATACGTGATGGAGGATTAAGGCTGTACTAACAAACAAAATTAAGAGAATAAAGTTGTAATATTTTGAGAACAAAGTCAGTCACAGACATATCAAGTCAGTTTGTCCACAATCTGGCTGAGTGGAGCCACTGAGCTGCCCAACTTTCTCCAGTTGCTTTCACACTCAAACTTACAATTAAGTTTGCAATAAATTAAATATCTCTTGAAAGTGACCGCTTTACGCTTCCTGACAATGATTCTCTGAGCTCTTATTATTTTTTCCTTTTAATCAAGTTAGAACAGGTCAATGGGCCATACAAAACATTTTTGTACAAAATTATTCTCATATGAGATTTAATCTCCTGAGTTCTGCCTATGTTGAGTTCCTTTCAGAGTAACCTGTAAGGCTCAATAACTTTTTTGTAAGTAAGCTTTTGTAATTGTACAGTGGCACATCTGACCCTGAATCTGACCCAGAAATACAGAAATGTGCAAAAAGTGAGATTTGCATTCTGGGGAACCATTACATAATGGCTCCCCTTTAAGAGCATTTGAATATTTTCTTAGTTTTGCCCTCAATTAACCCAAGAAGGGTATATGAATATTTAAAATATGTAAAATATTTGGGGTTTGCCGTTTCAGTAGTAGAAGTTTCACTGATGCCTCTATAAGATTAATATCACAGCAGAACCAAATCAGAAAGAAAATAACATTAACACAGCAAAAACTTAATGGCAATTTCTAGTTGATCCAGCATTACAGATTAATTAACTATACATTAGCCAACATATGGATTACTCAGTGAATACTTTAAGTAAACCCACAATCATAGTCAGATAACAATCATGCTTTATACCTTTTGTTTTTCATGACATTTTTCTGTATCCTAAAATCTATGGACAATTTATCAGTAGGATTAAAGGTTGTAATTCCATGTTTAAATGTTCCAGTATTTTTGATTTCTTCTATAAGCAGAAAGTGGATATACCCCTCTGACAGGAAACATCTAAGACTCATAGATATAAATAGAATGCAAAATAAATACTATATGCCATTGTTGCAGATAGCGATGGTTCTAAATCAAAGGGTGATATAAATTAAATGATATAAAAGCTGATCAGACTTTTATATCTGATAATAACAATCTTGTTGTTAGTCGAATTAAGTTTCCTCTCATACATACTTAATTTATCAGATGGAAGTTCAATATTACTGTTTTGCAGAACAAAGAATTTAGTTAATTTACTTTAGTAAACTGGAGGAATTTTATTAGTTTTGTCTAATTCTATGTTTGTTGGGGCTTTTTTAAGGGCTTCTTGAGAAATAATTCCATTTGGTTGTAAAACAAAACAAATACAATTTAACTAGATTGTAATGCTAGAGAATGCGTTGAATTTTAAATATTCAAAGAAGAACCTGAATTGAAGCTTAAGAAATCAGAATTAAAGGATCTGCTTAAACAGAGCAAGAAAACAGTAGGAATATTGCGAACATAAGAATATTGACTTCACCTGCTGAGATTACTGATGCTTTCATTTTTGATACAGTTACATGCATCTGAATGAATTGTATATAATTTCTTTTAATATATTCCAAGTCTGTCTCCAGAAGATGTAAAATCCTTACATTCTCCAGTTTCTTCAAAAGAGCTCCATCATGCACTCAAACGTTCAGATAAAGAATCAAAGTATCAAATGTGTCACCTGTTGAATTATTTAGATATCTGGAACCAACTGGGCCCATACTGGTTGGAGGCAGTGAATGATTATATTAATAGTGATATTTTTTTAAAATCTCTTAATGTAGCACTGATTACAGTCTTCATCAAATTTGACCAAAACCCTTTAGGATGTTATTGATTCCATATCTTGATGAATCTAAATGTTAAACTACAGGCCAAAATATTAGCAGCACATCTTGAGAAAATGTGGAGAAAGTTAATTCATAGAGATCAAACGGGCTTCATGAAATGAAGACAACAAAGTATACCTCATGATTATGATTAAACTACAGCTCAGTAAAACTACTCCTAGAGTTTTGTTTTTCAAAAGTTACTCAAATAAATATAACCAGTTAACACTCACTTCTGTGGACAACATATAAATGCCTTGAGAGTGAGTGGCAAATCAAGGCCATGGAAAATACATAATGAATTTATAATAAAAGTTATTAAGAAGCAGAATTACATTAATGCTATGGGTGAAATTTTAGTTTTGAAAGTCACTCCAAATATTTCTCAGCAAGGTCATGATGAAACATAAACCTCACAAAACAAGATACATTCAATTAGATTTTAGGTCTTATGAGCAGAGCCATGTCTGAAATGCTAGAAAAGCAAAGTAAACCAGAAAAATCACTCAAAATGAAGTTCTGGGATGTTTAACTGGAATGAGGAGAGAGAACGTTTTGAAGGACTTTAAAGAAAGTTGAGCATTTTCTATTTTAGCTAATGACTCCAAACATTTATAACTAGACAGACTGACTGACTGACTGGCAACTGACTGGCAACTGACTGGTAACTGACTGGCAACTCACTGGTAACTGACTGGTAACTGACTGGTGACTGGTGACTGACTGGTGACTGACTGGTGACTGACTGGTAACTGACTGGTAACTGACTGGTAACTGACTGGTAACTGACTGGCGACTGACTGGTGACTGACTGGTGACTGACTGGTAACTGACTGGTGACTGACTGGTGACTGACTGGTGACTGACTGGTAACTGACTGGTGACTGACTGGTGACTGACTGGTGACTGACTAGCTGACTGATAACTGACTGGTAACTGACTGGTAACTTACTGGTGACTGACTGACTGACTGGTAAAAAACCTTATGACCACCCACGTGCATAATGATCTACCTAAAACCCACCTATTTATACTGTGACACACCCACATCCCAAACTGAAATCAATTAACTAATTAAGTAAATTACTAACCAAAGAACCTATTTAAAATAGCAAATTAAACAAAAATTCTAATTAGAAATCAACTAGAAAATAAGCAAATAAAAATGAACTAAATAATCTAAATTATAAGATTTAACCACAAAATGGAGAAATAGCTCCTACACTGTTTACATTCAGGGGATTTTCACATACTTCACCTGCCTGGACATCTTGCCACTCATTTGCCCCTGTCATGTAAAATGTTCTAGATCCACCACTACTGTTGGGTTTGTTTTCTGTTTGCTACAAAATTCTTCATTATATAGAAATGTAGCTTTTTAGGGCAGCGGTGGTATAACTTTGTAACCTGTAACTGATGGGTTGCTGGTTTGAACCTCCACTCAGCTGTCAGGTCATTGAGCAGGAGGTTCATTGCAGCCTCGTCTCTGTCAGACGTTCTGTCGCCCTGTAGCATTGTTGCTACAATGCAGTTTACAACCATGGCTGTTTGAATGAGTAAATGACTGTGTGAATAGTTCTGGAGTCCTATGGACTAAATAAAGTGCTATAGAAGTACAGGCTATTTACCATTTTACCATCATTTTTATGAAAACAGTGATTGATCTGGTTAGTGTTGTTGCTCTGTTATTATTTTGAACACAACTGTAAATCATTTATTAAGATTTCTCTTTTCATTCACTTGGAGAAACTATTCTGTCTCACTTATAAAGATGTCTTGAGGTTCATCATGTTAATGTTAGTTTCCTCCATACATGTGTAATCTGAATATATGTTCACAGGAGCTGGTCTGAAGGTAAAGCGGCCTTGTAGACGATCTGCTGACACAGTTTGTGAACCAATGAAGGGATTCTTCTGTACAGACGTTAAATCAGAAGGTTGTATTGTTGCACAAAAACACAGGAACTGTGAACCAGGACATTACATCAGCATTAACGGTTGGTCTGATTCTCTTCAACACATACATGCTCTGAATTTTTTTTTATGACTTGATGAAGTGTATTGACTTTCCTTAAAGAAAAATGTATTTTATAAGCTAAACAGTGGTTAATCTTTGTGAATGTACAAAAAATGTATAAAAGATTACTTAAAGAAAAAGACAAAACATTATTAACATGAACTGAAAATTTCTACAAATAAAATGATGTCCAGATGCATTTAGGTAATTATAGCATTGCAGTAAATTCATACAGTCAAATTAAGTTTGAGCTGGAGATGCCATTTAACTTAAGTGAAAAATACTGGGACTATTTCTGTTGCTCTCTTCTATTATATTCAGCAATCTATAAGAGAATCTCTGTAGGGCAGCAAGTTGGCCCAGAGAGTTTTACCAGTGAGTTAGAGAGGAGTTAGTTAGTTTCCTCTCCAACGTGATGGTTGTCTGTCCCATTGTGAAAGAGAGGAAGTTAAGTGACCCAGTGATGAAGGATGCAAAAGGATATTTTCTTACCAACTATTTTTTTCAATAATTTCATGACCAATATTCTTGGATTTTTGGACCCTCCTAAAGCACATGTACAAGTTCACCAATATCCTCCTGACATTTCCAACAAATCAGAGTATCTAACAAACTAACCCTGTACAGTCTGCATGGTGTCCAGTAAACCCTGTGGTGAATCTTAAATTGCACCAATCTCATTTTTAGTGCCTTTGACATTTTCTTCCCATTCTTGAAAATTGTACACCACTCCTCTTCTGTGAGACTGAGGTTTAGATCTATTTCCCAGAATCTCTTAGACATAATATTGCAGTCAGAGGCTTTCAACAATATTCTATAATAAATCGAAGCTTCATGCCCTCAACCTTTTCATATCTAATTAAGTAATTTAATGAGCCATTCTCATATAGGCTTCCTAATACACTCACTATGTTTTGAAACCAGGATTCCAAAACACTTCAGTCTCTAGGTAAAGTTTAGGATTATGCCAAATACCTGAAGATTTATTTAGATGTGGGTCAAATTTAAAAGTTTTAGATTTTTTTCTCAACACACAAGACAGAACAGGATGCAACTCATTCAGAGGGGCAAATGACAGACAGCTAGACAGTGGAAATGGCAGACAAGCTGCAGCATCAACAGCCATGGCAGAGTTCTCTCAGGAGGCAAGAACCAATGTGCCAAATGCCTGAGAGAAAATGCATAGTGATAGTAGAGTAAATCAGCCTTGCTGAGCCCCTGCTGTCTACAGGTGTTTGGATTTTTTACATATTCATACTGGGCTTTTTTTATTCCATATGAATAAGTTGCAGAGCGTATCAAACTGTTTACATGCTCTGATTTTTAGATTAATGCTGATTTCTGACGAGGATAAACTGATTTACATGTTGATCAGAACTGAAAATCAGATCATAATCTTCTGACTAACTTTAAACTGATTTGTGTTTGTACAGGAACAGCTTCCAGAGACACAGAATGCTCTGAATGCAGCAGTGGATCATTTTTTGATGGAACAATGTTGTCATGTCAGCCACACAGACAGTAAGATAGTCTGTTACAAACAGCATGAACACAGGATAATGTTTTACCAAATGACTTATCTGGATGTATGTTTGTTATTTCAGATGTGAAAAAGAAAACCTTCAGCTGATAAAAGCAGGAACAGCTTCAACTGATGCTGAATGTGGAGAAAAAAGTTCCATCATCACAGGAGTTGTGATCGGTGTTGTGGTGGTTTTATTAGTTGCAGCAACAATTTGTGGTGCTTTTCTCTGGAAATATGGGAACACTACAAAACCAGGTGAGATGAATAAATGTTAATTAATATATAATCATCAATTTAAAGAATATTCACTGTTTTGTAATTGTAACATTTTCTTTTTTATAGAGAGTTTTAAAAATCAACTGAAACCCCAAAGTGTAAGAAGGTTTCTAGTTAAACTCTTAATGTGGACAGATATTGATAACAATATTTAGTTTATAAAATAATTTGTCTTATCTTCTACTTAACAGGACACAACTGAAGGAGCAGAACAGGAACAATCTTTGACAGATCAAGGTAGGAAGAACATTGTTCTTTACTTGAACGTTATAGGATAGACTTTTTTTTTTCTTTTAAAGAATAAAATAAAACTGACTATAAATGTATAAATGATTCTACCTGAGCTTCAGTTCTGGATGTTTCCATCGATATCTAATCAGTTTGTTGCCTTTTTTAATAGATTGCACAGGAACAATATTGGAGATGTGTGGTCAAGGATGAAGAAGATCACCGGTTTCAAGCAAAAGGAGTGTCAGATAGATGGAAATCTGGACAGAGCAAATGAGCTAAACATATTTTTCAACAAGTTCAGTGCAGGAAAAAGCTCAGCATCCTCCTCTCCTGCCCCCAGTCAAACAAACATCCCATCCTCCTCTGATCCACATCTTTCTTGTCAAACCTCAGATGTTTCCATCTTCCACGTCATTCATTGTAAAGAAAAGTACACCTAGACTCAGACATGTCAGAATAACTGAACCTGGGGTGATGAAAATAACTAAGAAATAAACATTAGAAACACTACAGGGAGGTTGAAAAAAGGAATAACTAGACGGATTAAATAAAAATAAACTATAATCACTAAAGAAAGCTCAACATGGACTCAGACATTCAAGAATAACAGAACCTAAGTTAATGGAAAAAAAATTAACTAAAAACACTATGAAGGATTGAAAATAAGGAGAGCATCAACAAGACAATTCTAATAACATTAAATAGCTCTAATAATAAAATCTAAAGGACCATGAAGGGCTAACCTAAAGAGAACTAAGACATAATGATAAAGATCGAAACCAAACCCAGAGTCCTGACACAGACCCAAAACCGTTCTTGCGTCTTTAATATTTGTTATATTAAAGACACATCATATCTCATGTGCTGTGTGTAATTCAGCGGGACAAAAGGTTTAGCCAACCTACTGAGGGACAACTGTGGAATAAATCACATAATAGAAAAATCCAAAGTTTGTACTGACAAGAAATCATTTTGGTTTACACAGAAGTTACTTATTCTGCTTTTGAAATGTTTAATAACATTTTGATTGTTACAGAATCTCATGTTTATGTTTTTAGCATTTGATAAAATCTGACAGTAAAAGGCAACTATGTGATAATTCTTCACAAAAAATGTTACTCAATTGTGAAACTGTTTTCATCTGTAGTCAAGCATTCATCAAATACAGGCTAATTCCATAAATTAGAATATGACTGGAAAGTCACTTTGTTAGTAATTCCATCACCAAATGAAAGACATTATATAGATTAATTAGATTGCTTCAGTTTTAACATATTTATATTTCGTAGTGTTTTTAATAGCTGCTAAAAGGTTGTTTTTGAAAGGTATTGTTAATCTGAGAAGCCTGATCAAGACGTATATCCTAATTAATTCAATAAGACTGTCTGGCATTCACATGTAAGTTTTGGGATTATTCTTAGCACTAAAAAAAAGAAAAGGCCTTCCAGTAACTGTGGGTGCATCAGCATCTGCCGGCTCCTCCTCATCCCCACCAACTTGCAACACAAAGTTACACCCTTGCAGCAGCATCGGAGCCTGGGGCCTAACAGACTCAACAACCTGATAAAGAAGGCTGGTTCTGTTCTGGGGACGACTGGAACCTCTGAAGATGATGCTGCAAAGGAGGATTCTTCACAAAATCAATGCAATTATGGATGACCCTGACCATTCTCTTCATGAGACTGTCTTGAGAAAACTGTCTTTAGTCAGAGGCTTCTTCAGATTCGCTGTAATACAGACTGCTACAAGAGATATTTCCTGCGAGCAGCCTTCACTTTTCATGTTGCACAGTGGAAAAATGGGATTGTATTTTTTTGGTAGTATTTTGCATGTATATTGTGTTGGATTTCTTTTCCTTTCTCTTGTGGCTCCTCAAGGACACTGAACTGAAAGCTTTCTGTCTATGGAGGTGGAGCACAGTAATTGGTTGCTGTACAGATGTCTGTGTAGACTAATTGAGGCCAAATAAAAGGAGCTGAGGGAGAAGGAAGAGGATGAACTTGTTGGGCAACGGAGCCAGAACCTCGCGCTACAGTCCCACACAGATGATCAGAGTGGAACCCACATGCTAGGCCAAGAGTCACAGGAGGTTGACGGCGGCCTAGCAAAGATGATTAGGGCAGAGAGGAACCTTAGCACAAAAGCTCACCACGAAAGGTGATTTTTGTTGTAAATTATCTTAAACTTGACTTGTGCTCCTTGGGTTTTTGAGTTGTTTGCTCTCCCTTGTGCCAAAGATCGAGTGCGGGACCATACTGGTCACATTTACAATAACTATTTGAAGACTCTGAATTAATGCGAGTTACAACATTCGATTTTGGGATCAAATTATTTTTGTATTTGAATTTTAACTCAGATAATGTTAAAATTCTGAGTTATTTTAACATTATCGTACAATTTTATTAAAAACCTAAGACCTCATATTCTCATCAGTATTTTTATGTGTCAGCTTTAAGATAAGATCACTTTTGGGTCAAAAGTGATCTTAAGGCTCAGAGTGTTGAGTTCATCAATTCCATTTATTAAGACTCAAATGCAGCACTGGTCCATTGTCATGTTTTCCTTATGGATGAACACAGAATAATGGCGCCCAACAACAGTTTCTTGTTCCTGTTGTAGGCCTCTATAAACGCTTCACCCTAAAGAGGGCGTACCCTCGTGTGTCATTTCCTTTAACCTTAGCTTTGTATATGCATGCCTGCACATTTGTGTGTGTTTATACAAGTATGCAAGCAGCTAAGAGAGGAAAACAATTATTTATTCCTAACACGCTGAAATCATTCCACCCTATGTGTTGACATACCTCTAGCGGTTCTGAATTTAAAAAGTTTAAATTCACATTTTTCCCTTAAATTATAGTCCTTTCTTTTTCAAGAAAAGTCTTTGAATGTCTCCTGGTAATTTATTATTTTTGGCTTTAGACATGACAAAGACAAAATTAATTGTCAGCAAATTGTAAGTTTATATTTTATGAATGGTGGGTTTGCATAATCCAAATAACCAACCTTATTGATTACTTTTATTGCTCATTTTTGCAATGTTATTGACTGTAGTATAGTACGGGAGCTGTATTTGTTGGTGCATAACTCTGCACAATAACTCAAATGAGATAAAACTAGGGAGCAGTAAAGAATTTGAAGAGCAGTTTTCCAAGGACATGTTTGACTTCATTTAAAATAATTATACTTTTTTAGACAGCTTACTGTGTATAGACCTAATTTTAGGTTTCCATGTTTTTTGGATTCACTTTATGAAATTAATTATAGTGATTTAAAGAGCCCTGACACACAATACCATCTATAAGTTTAATAGCACAACAAAAAATGTAACCTTTATGACACTTAAATCCAATTTGCATAATAATTTGGAACACAGTGTAGATAATACAAATATAATAAAAGGTGAAGATAAAATTGAAATTTTGGCAAGAATATTTAGTAAAATTCATAGTTCAAATAATATTAGTGAAGAGGGAAGAAAAGGATGAGAAAATACAAAACTAAATTAAAGCTGCAAGCAGCCTCGGGCGGCCCTCGCAGCCAAGCGCCGCTCCGGCCTATCAGCCACCGCGGGGGTTCA
>CAEFZX010027252.1:0-42677 GCA_903066825.1 Alfaro cultratus | reverse complement strand
ACATATATGATGAGCTGCTATTTGGTTAAAGGCTGCAGTACAGTACAAACATCTCCACCTGTCAAATGCTTGACTACCAGTAATTAGGAACACATAAAAACGGGATCTATAAAATGTGTCTGACAGCTTTGTAAATGGTATCTTTTGCATTCTGTGAAGTGCTGTGTGTCTCAAGAACATAAGGGGGAAAAAAAATTAATCCATTCCAGAAATACAGAAATAATTATGAGGTTGACCATGAATGCAAACAGCCAGTGTTTTCCAAGTTTCTGGGCTCCTCAATGTTTTAATATCATACCAACGCCCCTGGCTAAATCAGATCATGATGCGTAGGACTGAGTGTTGAAGTTGCATCCAGCTACGCTCTCCAGGCTGCAGCGAGCTTGTGTGCTGCCGCTGCACTAGAAGCTGTGAGACGTAAAATCTGTCTGTTCCCAAGACGCAATTTGTTGTTAGCGACACAAGACACTTGATGAGTCCAACATAGAAAAACCGCTTGACATCCTGCATTGACTCAGATGGATCTAAAAACAATTTCTTTTCAATGTGTGTCAAAAATGTGTAAATTAGGCTAAAACAAATAATAAATATGTTGTTTGATGCAATCTTGCTGTTAAGCGCATTTTTAGGACGCTGGGCTTTTAACAGATGATTCTAGCATTAGAGCAAAAGTCCTATACATCAGCTACATGCAGAATTTTATTTAGTATAATCTTCAAAACACCATAAGTCTTCAGAATATAAATATTTCAAAATGAAAGTATTTCATCCACATTTTTTAATGTTGAAGAGTGTCTGACTTATAGTGACTTTCTATTGACTAGATCCTTTCTTATTATCATTTGCTTCACTTTATATTGCATTGTTTATTGATTCTTTTAAAAGTACCTTAACATAAATGTGTTTTTTGTTTGGTTCGTATGAATCAAAACATTTTGACCGAAACTTTGTCAAATATGAGATGTTTTAATGTAATGGAAAATTCCAAGCTAAATCAATGGTGAAATGGTAAATGGCTTGTACTTGTGTAGTGTTAATCAAGTACAGAGGACCAAAAAGACTAAATGAATAAAGAAAGGTTTATTGTAATAAATCTGTATAATAAATCTATACAATGTAATCTTAACTCCATCCTTTACCACTACTAATAATTTATATTATTCCATAAATTTTACTGTTGTACAGCTTTAGTGATTGTGGTCCACATCCAGAAAAGCTTTAATTAGTTTCACCATTACACAGTCAGAAAGGGACTGATCAGATAAGACAATATTACAGTTATTATGTTAAGAATAGACCTATGCTTAAATCTCCACATTTCTCTTTTTATGACAGAAACCTTTGTTCCCATTTATAGAAGCAGATTACCTCAGTTTTTTATTTTATTTCATTTTATTTTTTTTACTTAATAGCCTCAAACCACTCATGACATCATAACCCAGCAGTGTTGTGATGATATAACTCAATGCAACTGCCGCTGTTATTAACATGACACTTAGTTAAAAGCACTTCTGTTAAAACATCAGAGACGTTTTGCAATCCGTTCTCCTGAAAATAACTTCCGACACGAACACCTGAGACAACAGCAAAGCCCCGGAAAGCAGCAGTCTGTCTAATGCATTATACATCAGCCCTTAGTTATTCACCAGAAAGGACACGAATTAACCTGTGTGCAACCTTGAGAGTGCTATTAATATTCAGCAGATAGTGGCATTTAAGAAAAAAAAAAAAAATCTGACAATAAATGCTTTGACTGGTACAAGTGTGTGAAATGTATTTTAGATATGTACTGTGGTTTGTAAGGCTAAGTGACATTTTTTTAAAGGGGGTAAAACAGAAAAGGCAAAGTATGTCATTGATAACCATGCAGGCCACAATATATTGTAAAATGTTTTATTACATACAAACAAATCCCAATTGAAAACGCCAACGATAAACTGTAATGTGTGTTTTTGAAGTCCATACAGGACTGTAAATCCTTCCTGCTTCTTAAGAGGGAAAAGCAGTCGCCATGTAATCAGATGCACTTGACTGAATGATTATTAGTATTATTAGTTTTGACTTCTGGTCTGGCAGGGCTGCACAGTGGCGCAGTTGGTAGCACTGTTGCCTTGCAGAAGGTCCTGGGTTCGATTCTGCACGGAGTTTGCATGTTCTCCCTGTGCATGTGGGTACTCTGGCTTCCCACAGTCCAAAAACAGGTGTGTGTGTGTGTGTGCGTGTGTGTGTGTGCGCGTGCATGTGTGCGTGTGTGTGTGCGTGCGTGTGTGCGTGTGTGTATGTGTGTGTGTTTGCACGGTTGTTTGTCCTGTCTATGTCTGTGTTGCCCTGCGACAGACTGGCGACCTGTCCAGGGTGACCCCGCCTCTCGCCCAGGACTTTAGCTGGAGATAAACACCAGCACCTCCTGACTCCACTAGGGACAAGGATGTGAAGAAAATGGATGGACTTCTGGTCTGGAGTATAGAGTTGTGTTAACAAAATGCCAAGTTGAAACATCAGGAAAGACTGGGAATAATTGATATATTCTGGGGGCGTTTCACACCATTTCAAAATTATTTCAAGCTCATCATTACACATTAAGAAAGAGTACTTAAAACTAAGTAATCTAATATATATCAGATATATAGATGTTTGGTGAAAAGGCATAATGTATCACCAAAAACATCTGCCAAACATGGCGATAGAGAAATCATGATGTAGGCTTTATTTTTTTTAATAATATTAAATAATATCAATGCAACTGCCGCTGTTATTAACATGACACTTAGTTAAAAGCACTTCTGTTAAAACATCAGAGACGTTGAACAAGTCAGTGAAGAGAACACAATTTTTTCTTACATGACCACAGTGTGAAAATTCACCTTAAATCACAGCATCTGTCCTATTTTCCACAAAGTATTGTAGAATCAAAACTAAGGCCATCAGTCTGACTGCTAAAGATTGGCCAAAATAAGGTTGTCAGTAGAACAATGATCCCAAGTGGAGCAAAGAGACTGAATTTTTCTTTTTATCATTCATAGAACTCAAATGGTTGCTATGGCTCAGTCAAAGGCCGAGCCTGAAACTGACTAAATTACAATAGTTAGACCTTAGAGGAGAAAAACCTAAATTAATTCCCATAAACTTTCATAGACTGAAGTAATGTTGTCAAGGAGAGTGGGTCAGATTTTCTCCACAGTGATAAGAAGTTATTTTTAGGTGAGTGCTGCTAAAGGAGAAGCACCTCCATCAAATCAACAAAGCAGAACTAAAATTGGATAAAATATCAACAAATGATTACTTCTGGACTAAAAAATAACTCTTAAATGGATTTACCAAATAGCATCAAACCAACCTGCATAGTTGTAAAAAAAAAAACCAATCTGCAATATGAAAAAAATCTCTGAACACTGGACTCACTTATATTGTATTGAAATTGTATCTACTACCACATTACTTATGGAATAACATATGATAATTCATTCCATCGACATTGTAATACTCTATTTCCCATGGCTATTTGTGGTAATATTATCAAATCAGTAACAAAGCTGTCTAAAAATGAATTTAAAAAACAACACCCAAGTTCTTGCTTTCCAGTCCAATCTCCACATTTTCATCTTCCGCTAGAGTTGATGTAACAAGCACTTAAATGCTCAGTGTTTTCTCTTCGTTGTCGAGGGATTAAAATATGAGAATAAAAGTCCCTATCCAGGGCAGGAATTTAAATTATCTTTCTTCAAAAACTTGTTGGCTAATCCTCTCTTCTCTTCTCTCTCTCTCCAAACTCTATTGGGGTGATCTGTGATGCTTCTTTAGTGATAAATCATCAAATGAGCAAACTGATGTTGCTGCAGGAACTATTTGTGTTCTCACTGATGTTACGGAAATATTTATGTCTCCCTGGGAAAGCCCAAGCTGAATATTTCACCGAGCCAATTTAATTATTCACCGCATTTCGGGGAAAGCAAAACGACAATAAGAAATTGGCTCTTGAAACAGAAGTGGAAGAAGTTAATGAAACTCTCCCGTTTGATAGCAGCGCGGATTTGCTGCTGACTCAGTAACTTCAGTTTTTAAGGGAAGGAGTTGAGCTTTCCGTCATGCTGACAGGGACAGAGAGGCATGAGTTTAGGACCGGGGAGAAATTCCCACAGGAAGTCTAATCTATGCTAGCAGGAACAGCACCGGTAAAGTCAAAAAAATTAAAATCAGGTGCATAATCAACCTGCATAAAAAAGCTGAGCTGAGACCACATTTTTTGCAACTGCTGGAATAGAATTCCAGTGGAGTGGCAGTGAAACGCTCACTTGTCTAAAGCTGTCGACATGCCTGTTGTCCCTCATGTAGAATCTCTTCTCGCATGAGCAGAATGCACAAATTCTGCTCAAAAGCACAATATTTGTCCTTTTTTTCTACCTCGCATTTAAAATATTGAAATGTTGTTCCATGGGAGTGTTTTTGGTAAAGCAATTTGGCAAATTTATTCATTGTTCAATTAAGCAAATACAAATAACTAGCAAACAGAAAAGAGAAATTCTTAAGAGACCCAGGTTTTGTTCTGCATGAGTGGCTGCACATATTTTTCGGATTAAAGCAAAAAAAAAAGAAAAAAAGTAGAAGATAATAGGCTCACAACCTCTGTGCACCTCCATTCTTTGACTCTTAATTTATCTACTTTTTTTATTTTTACACACACACACAGCCTTGACTCTGAAGTTATAATGACACTTTTGGTTTGCAAAGTTGTAAACATGTCAATATTGCTAACTAATGTCTTCTGGCAATGACAAGATATCAGGCATTACCTAGAAAAGAAGGCAAAGGCAATTCTCATACATATTTTCAATTGGATAAATGCAAAATTTTGGACACAAAGGACAGGCTGCAATAAATATAAAGGTGCACATCAAAAATCTGGTTTATTTATTTCAGTTAATGAACTAGATTTTAAACTAAAACGTGAAACATATTTTTGTAGACATTAGACACAAGGTAAAATGTTTCAAGTCTCCAGAGGTGCTCAGGTACTGTTTAGGTTTGCAAAGTTACTTCAAAATAAACAAGATTCTCATGCCAAACCTTAAAACAGTCAAGTTCAGTTTATCATGTGAAATGGTAAAACATGCAAGTCTTGCAAATCTTTCCACCAGGCTACATGAAGCATGATTTTGTCAGATGTTGGCGCTTTGCAAGGGTGTAGTAAACAGAAAGTAAAGATCACAAGCTACCATGGACCACAGATCTCAGAAAAATAGAGAGAGAGGTTTTTAGGATTGCGCTGCTATCGGGGAATTTACACTACAACTGTTCTGTCATGTCAATTAGTATTGGTGATGTCGTGAAGAAAGAAATGCAATTTTAATGATTCTAACAGCAGAGATAGTGGATCACTTCTGAAGTAAACTTTTACCTCACAATTTATTCAGCCAATGTGTTTCTAGCTCCCCTTTTATTCATTAACTCTTTTTCAGAAAAGCGAGAAACCCATCTTGAGTGAGCGTAAAAAAAAAGAAAAGTTTTTTG
The DNA here is from genome assembly GCA_903066825.1 of Alfaro cultratus. Taxonomy (NCBI): domain Eukaryota; kingdom Metazoa; phylum Chordata; class Actinopteri; order Cyprinodontiformes; family Poeciliidae; genus Alfaro; species Alfaro cultratus. The sequence continues at coordinate 37,169 of CAEFZX010027252.1, read as the reverse complement.
CAAAATTGTGAAAGTTATTTTGACTTCATCAACCTTTTCTAATGCAATACTTTAAAATGTGCATAAAAAAAACTGTTGATGGTGACTGACTTTGCAGCAGTCCCTCCCCTTTAAGCAAAGATGTGGCAGCAGCAAACAGTTAATTCCATTAAGTGTATAACTCTGTGGTAATCCATCATACAGAGAACGCATGTGGTGAGACACCGCTGGTGACAGGAAAACACCCATTTTACAGGAAAAGAAAAATCCCCCAGTAGAAGCTAGGATTTGAGAGGAGAAAACACATAGACAAAAATAAAAGGATAAAACAGAAGCACTGTAGATTGTAGATTGCATGTGAACAAAAAAAGAAATAAAGAATTAATGGCAGCAGCAACTCTTTCAGTAGCTTCACATAGGAGAGAAAAACAGCGAACTTCTGAACTCTGAGCCAGTAGTCCTTCAGTTTCTTTAGCTAGAAGAAAAAAGGGTCAAACAGGCAGACAAGTGAAGTGTATCATCTAAAGAAAGAGAACATAAAGGTGTTAGCAGCAATAGCTCAGCTGTTGGCTCCCTCCAGGAATGTAACAGCTAAATATAAACACAAGACCAGATTCAACTTACTATTTTTTTGATGACATCAGTAAAAAAATTAATTGCAGAAAGAGAGTGAAAAAAGTGATCGGTATGACCGTAAGAAACCTGAAGGCTCTTCCATACTTCACCCAAAGTGTCACAATCAACTCTTGTTGACTTATGCAATAATAGTTAAATACTCCACCTTTAAAACGTAGCAAATTATTGGGTTAAAGAGCAAAAACCTTAGGAAACTGCGTTTCATGGCAATGAAGTTGCATGTTCTGATTAAAGATGGCGCAAAGATTCCATACATTATCATTAGAGGTCAAGTTAATGTAGCCTAGAGTAATTGACTGACTCATTTTAATATGCTCTGGTTGACAAATAATCTTTTTTTATTATTATTTAAAAACAAAGAAAATCAGGTCAATATCTAACTGATTGGACAAGCCAATCAGAACATCCATTCCTGCTAAAACGTGTCGTCACTGCTTGTATGCTCACATAACTGATTAGCAAGCGTTTCCCTAAGAATCTTAGAAAATTGGAGGAAAACTAGATATAGGTCAGAAATGTTGTATGGCATCTTGATTGAGAAGAAATTTAAGTAAAAGTTAAATTACAGCCACATTAATGCCTGATTTGCATACTAGTTTAACAAGGATACATTAATCATACTATAACTGCAGACAGTAATCAAGGGGGAGACTTCTTTAAATAATTTGATTAGGATTAGGTTTAACACGTGAAACAGACTACCGGTAATTTTGTAAAAATTCACAAAGCTCAACTGGACAAGGATCTGCTCTTAATCCTAATGCTACCTCACTAACTGACCTTTCCATCTCTGGAAGCAAGAAGAAATGTCAGATCAAGTGTCTTATAAAAAGCTCATTTATTCAGGCTTCTGCACAGTCACTTCGAAGCTGCAAATGACAGAACGACAAAGCTTCCCTCTATTTTATTTCCTTAAAAACACGAACTATCACAGCTCTAGCAATGCTGAATCAGACGCCTGATTACAGATTGAACTTCTAAGCAAGCCGTGCATGATAACAAAACCGTGTGTTGTTTTTGTTTTGGTTGTTTTTCCAACAGAAGAAGGTCTGATCCTCTTTTTGTCCATGCATTTCCGAGAGCACCACCTCTGCATTAACAGCATTTCGAAATGAATGACTGGGTTCTCCCTTCACTGTTGCCAAGGGAGCTGCGGTGCCATACATGAATAATCAGAAAGAGCTGTGTGAAGGACTTTCTCCTCCAACATTGCTCTGGGCAAAGTCTAAGGTGGGCTGAAGCCACAACCATGTCTTCTCACTGTGAAATAATAAAAAAAATATGTAGTAGCTCCTCCATCAGTTAAACCCAGGAATTGTATTTGCTTTTTGTCACCTCCAATAGCTCATCCTTTATTTATTAGGTTTTTTTTGTTTTTTGTTTTTTGTTTTTTTTCATTTTGTTGACTTGAAATGTGTGTGTGGGTGTGTGTGTGTGTGTGTATGTGGTGGGGGGAGGGACAAATAGACATTATTGTCCTTTTCAAAATTCACCCCACATGTTTAATCTACCAGGCATTTCCATAGTCTGAGACCCCATTGATTGATTCTTCAATTGCATTGCTATCACATCTTTTTAAAACGCGAGATTTCATTTCGAGGAGTGAATGAAGGAAATGATCAAGTTTGCAGAACACTTCCTATCTGCGTTTGTGACAAACTGTTTGTTTTGGGCTTTAAAAAAGAAAAAAGGGGAGAGAAAAAAGGAAAAGGCAGTCGCACATCCCCGAGGGGGAAAGTTGAATGACCTGCCAAATCTAATTTCTCTGTGTGTGTATTTACCAAAGTAACTGTAGCAGGGGGAAAATGCATTATGTCAGAGAGTGGAAGTTCTCTTGGTTATGGGAATTCAGTGACCCATTATATTGTGGTGCGCTGTGCACTTTTATGCATGGTGACAAAAGTAAGAATTGTGAAATCCCTTGACGGAGTACTGAGACTTTACGTATTTGGCTCTTGGAACAGTTTGAAAAACGTCTCAGGACTGCGTGGGGTTTTCTAGACAGGCTGGCTCTCTTAATGGCTGTCTGCAAACAGAAATGTTCATTCATTTTCAAATAACCAACAGAGACAAACATCAAAATAATGTCAATAGACAATGGCTAGCAAATGTACTCATACGCTTTTCACTCATTTTATGACATTAACCAATAAACTCTGAGTTTTATCACGACTTTATGCAATTGCACTGACACGAGCTATGGAGGAGGAAAATGGCACATGGTTTTTGACATGTACTGCAAATCAGAATCAGAATTGTGCGTTGTGCCTTGGTGCAGAGGCTCCCTGAGTAAATATGTTTTAGAACCACATTTCCTGCAATTAGAGCTGTGTGTGTTTTTGCAACACGTTTTCCTCCTCTAGATATTAAACATCTTGCAAACAGCTCACTTTCTAATGGACTTTTGATCTCATCCAAACTTAGCACCTACTGCAGTATTTCTAGCATGATTTGTGACAAACAGCAGTGGCTTTTCTTGCCACTCTTATATAAAAGAGTTACGGATACGTTTTCAAGCCATTGTAATTTCGGACGCAGTGAAAAGCCTTTTAACAGTGAGGAAACATAAAGAACCAATGCCATAGATTTTAATTGGTATTCCTCCTTAGTAAAACTGTGAGTAGTGCTCTTAGTGGTAGCAGCGGTATGCGTTGCAGTGTGTGAATCAAGCATTCCTGAAAGTAGGAATCCACATCCACCGAGGAGAAACCTCTAAGTGCAGAGGCAGCTAAAACAAACCGAGGACAATCTGATTCCCGTCCTCCGGACAATGAGGCCCATCACTCAGCATCCGCCGAGTAGCGCCATGGATCATATTTACACCCAGACAGCAAATTGGGGCTCCAGGGACAAGCGCAGGAAGTGGAGGTCACTTGACCAAACACAGTGCGCGTGCACGCCCGCGGGAAGGAAAGCAGCAGCTATACATCACGCCAGAGGCCATCCATCACTTGAGCCGCTCGATGTGAAGCAGCCACTCCAAGATTTGCAGCAACCTCCAGCCCCGAAGGGACGAGCCAGTGTCAGAGCTTTTACTATATACCCTCTCACAGGCGGGACACACTGTACACAGGTCATAAATGTCAGCAGGGAAGAAGCCATCACGCTTATTTAACTGTAAGTGCTGTTCTCAGGGAACTAAGAGTTCTAAGAGTTATGGTGTTGCTGCAATCAGACAATGTAGCTATGAAATTAAATGTAGTCTACATAAAATTGTGACAGTGAAGTAGGTGTAAGAGCTGCGTCATTTGTCTCCGTTTAAAGAATAAAGCATGTCACAAAAGGAATTTAGGACAAGGTCAATGTAAGAATAGTAACTTGGCTTAAAAAGATGAGTTACCATTCGCACAAAGGATGTACTCATTCACACCTGTGCAATAATCTTTAGATGTATTTCTACAAACTAACTTTTTGTTCACATTTTGCCATGTCCCAACCAAAACAATTAGTTTACTTTAAAGGGTTCTATAACAAAATAATCTGTAATTACTGGGTCAACACGTTGTACAACAGCGTTTCACTGGACTTTACAGCTGCGACTTTTTGCGCGCCAGATTGAATAGCTAGCATGTGTAAACATCTGCTTTAATTAAAAGAAAATCACACAGTGATTCAGCCCCCACCATGTTTCACCATGGGAAGGATGAGTTCAAGGTAATGTCGTAGTTTACCTTCATCACACAGAATATCCTCTGAACCAATAATCTCTTACATGTTTAGTGTTTTCTATGCAAGGCATGTGGAAACTAAATCTGCGCCTCCTTTCAGGGCCGCATGGTGGAGCAGCTTTCTCTCTTGTTGCATTGGAGAACGAAGATCTTGGGTTCAAATCCTGGTCAGGGCATTCCAGGATCCCATTTCCATGATCTTCCCTTGAATTTGTGGGCTCCCTCACGTAGTTCAATAACATGGTTGTTAGGTTCCAACTCAGCCATAATTGCCCTTTGATCAGAGAGTGTGTGCATGGTTGGTTGTCAAGTTAGAAACTGGCCACCTGTTTTGGCTGTACCCTGCCTCTTGTCCACTGTACCAGCCCCAATGTGTCAGCAGCAAGAAACGCCACAGACAATCTCAATAAAAACAACAAAATGTGAACATATTTAAGGGATGCAAGTCATGTTGGAAGGCACTGGGACATAGACAAGCTTCAAGACATTTGTTGGTATTTTACGCTGGACAAAATAAAAAGTACAAGTTGGAGCTAGACATCAGTAATACCTTGTTTGACGTTCTGCACAGAATCAAAAGCCTGACGACAGATTATTGCAACGACAGTATTCTGCATGACAGGAGATTACTTCCAAGAATCAGCAATATTGAGATTAATTGTCCAAAAAAAAGAAGTGTTTGGCTAAATTGGAGACACCTGGGATCGTTATTATATTGAAAGCGTGTTCCACAGTCACACAAATTAGATTTCCTGTAAGACACATCAGGCACTCTGGACTAAAGATAAAAAAACAACCATCAGTTTTATGCTTAAATGCCTTTGGCAAGGGTTACATACTTTGCTGTTATGACAGAGGTAATGCAGAGAAGTACATTGATTTTCGAAGCAACACATGCTGCCCTCCAGACCACATCTTCTCCAAGTATGTACTTTGCAACAAGACAATGTAAAACTACATTATGCACTCTCTGCTGTAACTTATTCCCAAAACAGAATGTATAAAATAATTGTCCAATTGGGAAATGTTCAAAAATGTTTTCATATCATTCCAACTGTTTGTGATTTGGGCTGGAGGTATTTGTGTTTCCACATTTTATTATATAACAGTCTATTTAAAACTACACTTCAAAGATCTACACACAGGTCCTTAATAAGTCAAAAACAACTCTAGAAAGATTTGCTCATTTCTTTCTACTCCTAAAAGCTTGTTTTCACACTAATTAATGATTCTAAACTTAAAATTTAAGACACTCAAGTGGGTGATTATTGTGGTGAATTGTATTCTTAGTCTGAGGTTTTTCTTTAAACATCTTTCTATGTTTAGAAATCCTACCTGCTATCCAAACTGAATGCCACACTATGATTTTGCCACCATCATGCTTAAGTGTCTGAAAACATGTCATTATGGACTATTGTGTTTAGATTTCTTTTGAGGAAACTAACTCTGTAACAACAATTCTGACCCAAAAAAGGGGGATGTGAATACTAAGCAATTTTGCAAAAGTATAAGACAAATAAGCTGAAACTGCTGCCTTATGTTAGTATCTAGATCTGATAAGTTTTGAATTACAGGCTAAAGAGCCAAACTTGTATACAGAACCTGCCGCTGGAAAAGGAGAGGATACCAAAGATCTCAGGGGGAAAAAAAAAACAAACAAAAAAAAAAAACTGCTCAATTTCTAAAGTCTTTTGAAAACAACCTCTTCATCCTTGAAAAGCAAGACTGAAAGCTCTCCTATAATTGAAATTCCGTATTGTTTTGCCAGGAAAAACAGCAGATAGGATGACAGCTCTAAATTACATGTCTCCGCACATTTTTTGCCTGGCAGGGAGAAACGAAATGGATGCATATGCCCTTGTTCCACGGGAGGTATGCATTGCAGGTGGACAGGTGGTGGAGATTAATTTGCACCACTAGAATAAGAAGGGCCAGTGCATATACTGTAAGAGCAAAAGGCTTGAGCAATGGTCTGGAAAGAGGAGAGGAGAGCGGAGAAAACAGAAAAGGCACTTCTGCCGGCCTGCCCTTCGAGGAGAACGACAAAGGGTGAAGGTGAGGAAATATTATACATAAATGGATTCACCTGAGCCTGGTGGTGTGGCCCATTTAATGCTTGCAAAGGTCTCGGGATGAAAATAGGCCTTCCACTGCGATATAGCGTTTCTTAACAGCATCACCTCAGGAGCTGAAGCTGAATAATTCAGACCTTATTAGTCTGCCATTTGTCTGGACATAAAGTCTCCTAGCAACATTGCTAGACTTTGTGATTAGGTGGGTAATGTGTCACAGGTGAGCTATGCTTCTGCAAGGACTTAATCCCTATTTGAAGTTTAAGACCAAACCCTGTAATTTAAGCAACAAATGTTTGTCACCAGTGTTTTTGCAAACACAAATGTAACTTTTCAAGTTTGCAAACCCATAAGAAAAATCTAAATAAATAAATTTCCCACATGTATTCTGTAATATTCAATTACAAAAACATTAAATTCCACTTCAGGAGAAATGGATAAACAGAACCAACAAGCCGGATGTATAAGTATGCACACCCTCAACCTAAAAAAAGGAAAACTTTTCGGAACCACCATTTTGATTAAACATTAGCTGTCAGACTTCTTTGGCACACACAGGCAATCAATCAATTACGATAAATCTGATTAATTATGAACAATCTTCTGCTGTATTAGAACCTGGTGGAGATTTATAGATTTGTATCTTTACCTTGAACCACACTTGGCAACAGATCCAGAGCATATGTTTGTCAAAGGTGAGGGTAAGGAGATTATTACAGACCGACATATCGTCACGATGGGCAAACATTACCACATCAGGGTGTGAGATGCCTGTATACACAAGTTTCAAGTTTTGAGGTTTTGATTTTGGTCTAAATAGGAAGTCTGTTGGTCTGGCAACTGAAGCAGCAGCTCAGCTTGTTTCGCCCTGGGTTGGCTCTGCCTAGAGCAAATCTACATAAAATAATGTTAGCTTTGCTTTTTCCTGCTAATATGTTTTTTACCCCAAATAACAGGATTTAGAGTGGCAAACATGTAGCAAGTGCGGCAAAAGAAAAACACTGTGTTGTTTTTTTGTTTGTTTGTTTTTGACCTGCACCATGCTAATTTCTCAGAATCCACCTGGTCATACAAGCTTTGAGAGCAACTGTTATGTTTTCATCCAGAGGACATGGATCTGCTGTTAAACCTATATTCAGCCAGAGCCGCAACTGGTTACCATGGAGACTGAAAGCAGGCTGGTGGACAGACATTTCTGACTAAGCGGTTGGACCTTTCTCTCAGCCAGGTTGCCTTGGCTTATTGGTGCAGTTTTTGTACCATTGTATATTTTTGATAGATAGGAAAGAACAGCAACAATAACAAAATACTTGTTACTTGTTGATTTTTAAAAAGGAGAGAAAGCCCATGTGATGTTGTAGGAGGAGGGAATCAATTTGTACAGGAACCAGAAAGGAGAAGAGTTCATATAAAGGGCATGGACAAGCAACAAGATAATTATGAGCATGCAAAAACAACATTATGCATTCGTAAAATACACTAAATCTACTAATGATGAAAACTCGGATCATCCAGCGTGATCATATTCCCATTTTATAAGCATGCTAGCTCACACTTGAGCTCTGAGAGATTGTAAATGTCAGCGGCTTGTCAGTCAAACTAGGTCCCAAATGGGCAGCGAGACTGAGCCTGCTAAAAGGGAAGGCCAGATGACAGGACAGACATTAGTATCCTGTCTGACTCATTCAGTGTCTGCCTGTCAATCTCCAAGTAGATGTGAAGCACTACTTTAGCACTTTATGAAATTTCACATTCCAATTCGGCAGCTGATTATCTCACTCAAACGCCTCAGATGTAAGACGCCGACTGGTTTTCCTCCTTGAATAGAAGTTTTGGATCCTCTGGTTGGCTTAAAATCACTCCCCCGAAATCATCAGATTTAAGACAAAATAAAAAATAAACAATACAGGATAAGCTGCAAGGAAAAATCTTGTATCAAGTTATAAAAAATAGAAAAAAAATCCAATACAAATATGAGATAGTTTGAAAGAAAATAACTGTTTGCTTTGTATCATGTTTATGCGTTTTATGTTGTTCAGTCACTTTATTTCATGTTTGATATCAGATCATTTTAATGTACTGGTAAATCTAAAATGCTTCACATTTTGTGCTACGATCATAAATTCATTCATTTCATGTTCATTTTATTGGTATATTATGTGACAGGCCAACACAAACCAGTGTACATCAGGAAAGTAGATGCAAAATGATCATCTTTTTCAAAGTTTTTATTTGTTATTTTTTTTATAAAATTAAATCTGAAAAGTGAAGTGTCTATATTTAGCTTTGGTGAGTCAATCATGTTTAGACTTACTTTCTGCGTGTGTTTTGAAAGATTTGAATGCTGTGGCAAGACTCTGTGCATTCTTAGTTTTAATGCACAAAACAATTACACAGGTTGGGTCACCTCAGGTTGGCAGCGGAAAGCTCCATGTGGCCGATGACAACTGTTCACATATAATATACATTCCAGCAGAGTCATTTACTCTCTGCACATGCCAAGGCAAAATTACAGAACACCAGATCGGGGCCAAATGGCCCCTAGGCTTTTGTATGAGTTTAACTATATTCCACCGCTGAAACGTAATGTGCCTCAGTAGAAGCGGTGTGGTTCAGTAACCAGTGGTTTGAATAAAGTGACTCCAAACACACCACTGACTCCCATCTGCTCACTGAATTCTGATTATAAATTTTCACTGTGTATCAGGATATAGCTGTGTTGCTTGTGAGTTTCGCTGGTAAAGACCACCAAGCTGTCAGGCGCTGGCACCGAGTACAGAACGTTTTATCTCCTGGCAGAGTGACTCATATTTAACATGTATTTCCTGAAGTTATCACAGTTTTGAACTTAATGCTCTTTCTAAGTTCCGTCTGTCAAAAGCGAGAAATCTTCTTCTGGTGCGGTGGACGTCCAAAAGAATGTCTAAAATAATTAGTAACACCCACTTGTGGTATCTCTGGGACAGCAGGGATGAGCAGACTGAAGAGTGCAGAATGTTACGACCATGAAGTGTAACGGGGACAGATTGGGCGCAGCTCGCAGAGAACAACAAGGCATCATCACAGTAAGACGTGAAATATCGAATTCAGGGATCAGCGGAAATTGACCCTGGTAAATACATTTATAGCTGCGGGCAGAGATGACGGAGAGGCATTTCTGACTACAGGCAAAAATATCTTCTCACTTCTCTACCATTAGTAGTCACAGACTGTAGTATATGTAGTCCAGAAACGACATCCGCCAACCCGTCTGCTTGCACTAAAAATCATAAGCAACAAAACTGCAGTTTTTACAACAGAGGTGAGTTGACCATAAAAATAGAGAACATTAATTAAATGACTTTGTCACTGGCCTTGCTGCAAATGAGCAATATTAATAATCTTCTTAAAGCATAGTGTTCTACGGCATATAGTTTGCTGTGCAGCACAGGTAAGTCAATCAGCTGCAAGGTTTGGACTTCTGTTAGTTTTGTAGGTGTGATTATTTGTTCCAAAAGTTCAACACAGTGTCAGAAACTTATATTTAATAGACATACATATAGCACGCCTTAACACATGCAGTGCTTTGCAAAAATGTTCTGACCGCTTGAACTTTTTGAAAATTTTCTCAGATTTCAGTCACAAAGTTCAATCCATTTTAATTGGATTTTAACTTTAGTCCTCGAGAGCTACTATCCTGCAAATTTCAGCTGCATCCCTTCTCCACTACCGGAAATCAAATGAATGGTTCATTTCTAGGCTTCTGCAGAGGCGATTGACTGCTGAAGAGGGGATTGAGCCAGGCTGCATCTAAAGGTTGCAGGATTGCAGCTCTGGAGGACTGGACCTGGGCGTCCCTGTGAAGTGGAGATGATACATAATTCTTTTAACATGTTATTTTTTTTTATTTATTTATTTATTTATTTTCAAATGTTAAAATAGTCAGAGGCTTTTTGGGTGGAATTTGTATGTTCCTCCAACTTGCATGTTTTGGTTCTCTCTAAGTACCACAGCCTCTTCCCACAGTAATTCCCAATAAATTTATATCCTCCCAAAGCTGTTGTTGACTAAAACATCCAGTTAATAAGAGGAGTCATTGTTTACATTGTTAGTTAGTTATAAGTTCTGCACTTTGCTTTGTCATGCTGCATTTTACTCTAAATCCACAGATCATCACTCAATTGTTTCTGGAATGTTGGAAGAAGTTGTTTTTGGACGACATTTTGATCCCACTCTTTATCCATGGCAGTGTTCTTGGGCAGAATTGGGAGTAAGCCTCACTGCCTTGGACAGAAACCCAGACATGGTCTGTATCAGAATGCTGCACTGTTGGCCTGACACAAGACCCGCGGTAGGAAACAAACATTTATGTACCAGAAGGAAATGGACGATACCATAATTTAAAACTTTACTACCTGTCCTGCTGAAGCTTTCGAGTATCTCCAACATGATTTTGTAAGAGTGTAGAATCAGATTCATCTCCTATGACAGAATTGTAACATTTTTTTATGAGGAAAAATCAAGAAATCAAACATAAAAGCTTAAATGTTTATGATTTTTAAAGAACTATTGTAGTTGTTTATATTACAATATGGTTTTCATGTAAAATGAACCATGAAGGTATATTATATATGGCTCAATGTTAAGCACATCTAGGACAAGAAACAATATAAAATTTTGTTTTTTAGAAATATTTGCGTAAAAGGAGGAAAAAGAGACGTGGTGCGGGGGAAAAAAAGCACAGTTGCAGGTAAATCTAGGCATATAATGTAGTTATTTGATGTGACTAGTGTGTCTTTTCATTGTTGAACTACAAGGGAACTATTGCATCTATTTTCTAGTCTTACAACAGTTGCTGGACTGAAATGTAATAGCAAGAAAAGGTGAGAGACAAAACAGATGAAATCATATCACAGCACCGAAGTAACTGCTCGAGGCAATGGTGAAACGGGTAATGTTCCATCCTTCCCACTGAGAAAGGCGAGGCGGAATGACCATTTACACGTTCAAATCCCTTAGACGTGCCGGACTGCTGTAGAGTGCATCCTGCTTATTTTCTTTCTCACGCACACGCACACACACGTGCATGCCAGCGACAGGGGCAGAAACTCTCCTCTGGCAGTCACTAAGCACTGAACAGCTCTGAGCACAGCAGGAGGGTTCGGCCACCTGCAAGGTGAGGAGTGGAAATGGAGACAGAAATCCTCCACTGAAACTGGCGATGGAGGTTTTTCTTTTCCACACAGCCGATTTCAGCCATTTGTTTTTGAGGTTTATCTCTTGTTCGGCTGAAAACGAGAACTAATCATGGTTTTCTCATTGCTCCAAATGGTAAAGGACTCCAAGATCCAAGAGGAGGAGGAGAAAGCGTGCCATGTGCATCTCTCCTGGGTCCCTGAAAGACCTATGCAAAATGTAAACAATGTTTGAGCCTGCCTTTGAGCCTTTTTACAAGGGCTCACCACTGTGCAGTGTTCATTAGAGTGGAAATGATATGTGCAAACAAAAAGAGGAGCCCGAGCAGCACACTCTGCTGCTTCTTTTCATCTCCGAATTGCAAATGAACGCAGCCTCCTCACCTGGTCCCTGCAGGCAGTGTCCCAGTGCCTCCAATCAGCGCCGTATTGACAGCAGGCACCGCGCCACAAAAGTGGGAGTGCTAATAGTCGAGGATGATGCCTGATAAACACGTTCTCCACCCGAGCAGCATCCCGCTTACATTTTCTGTAGGAGTGGCCTGCACCCAAGGTCAAACCAAGGAGAAGCTCGGAGAATGCAGCTGCAGGAGATAAAACTATCTTTTCTTATTCAGGAATCACTCGTGTCTTTGTTCGGATCCTTCTCAGTATGCTTTTTTCATTTAAAAGGCGCAGCTGTGAATATATTCTAAACTATACAACATCTACAGATTTGGGGACATTTTTTGGCACCTTTGGTAAATGTAAAAAAAAAAAAAAACCCTAAAATAATCTGACCAAATATTTTTTTTAAAAATCCAACTTTTTGGGGTCATTAATTCAACTTAAAAGTATTCTATTTTATAAATTCAGTGTTCCAAAGTATTTGAATATTACATATGACCAGAAAATATACAGAAAATATTTGTTATGGTCTCCACAATCCTGGGGATAGTTGACTCCATAGTCCTCAAGAAGACAGACATTCCACAATGAGGCAAAGCTGCAAAAGGTCATGATTAAAAAAAAACCTGCCTGCTCAAAGAATGTCTGGGCATAATATAAAAAAGTTATGTGGAAGAAAAATTTTGAAGAAAGATGTACAAGTAGTAGGAAGCCTGAAGAAGATTGTGAAGCAAACCCAGGGTTTGGACAAGGTGTGGACTGCAGAATGGAGTTGGTTCTTCAAAAGCCACGACACACAAACCTATTCAGGGTGTAACATACAACTGTCACATTCCTTATGTTAAGCCACTCCTGAACCTAAGAAAACATCAGATGAGTCTCAAATATCAAAGCAGAAAAAGAACTGGTCGAAAGATTTCCTTTTTACATGAAGGTAAGTTCTGCATTCTTTTTTTAAATCAGTGTACCAGAATCTGCAGAAAGTGTGTGGAAACACAGAATCCAAGTTGCTTAAGGTCCGGTCTCCACAGCCTGTGACGATTTGGGAAGTCATTGTTGGTCCATTGTGTTTTATGAAGTCCAAAGTCAGAGCAGCCCATCTACATCTACCAGGACATTTTAAAACACACACAAACTAAGCAGAGATGCTGCTGTCATTTTTCCTGCAGGACTCTGAACCTCCGCACACTGCCAAGTGTTAGACCAATACTAGGTTTAATGACCACTGCGTTACTGTGCTTGATTCGCCAGCCAGCTGACCTAACCCCCATAGAAAATCTATGGACTATCGCAAAGAGGAAGATGAGGAACACCGGAGCAGTGAGTTGAAGGTTGATATTAAAGCTATGTGGGTTTCTTCAGCAGTGCCACAGGCTTGATCTCCTCCATGTTACAATATATTAATGCAGGAAGTTATGCGTGTACTTTATGAACAGTATAACATACTTTGCAGCTATCTACCATTTCTGTTTTAGAAATCCTTTTTAAAATTGGAGTACATGAGGAATGAGCAAATATGCAAACGTTGCTTTTTAAATAAAATTCCTGAAATAAATTACTTTTGATTACTAGGAAGCATCTGTATGTAAACATTATCTCCATATCTACATCGCAATGATGGAAACAGGAAGACAACAAACTTAAATGTCCCAATGAAAAAGTAAATTAACCATACATTTATGTCGAAGCACTTCTCCATTATAGCACATGGCAATCCTGTCCAAAGGCAGCATTATGCTTGCAGTGCAGCAAATGTCTGAGGCCCTTCCACAGCACTTAAATAACAGGGAGGGTGGCACCGTAAACACAGGCTTGCTTGGCTTTGTCGAGCTAATGACTTCCTGCTCCAGTGGCTTGTGAAACAGTGTTACAGCCAAAATAAGTAAAATCAGGAGCAGAATTTAATCTGTCACTCAGTGGAAAGCCTTTAAGCAGGACATGCAGTCATCCAGAGGGTGAACGTAAGGGAGGTGAAATCACAGCAAAAGCTCCCGAGCACAGAGGGAAGCACCAGAACGCGTTGTGTATAGGAATGAGGATTACCAATTGGTTGGATAAATAGGGTTATTCTTTGAAGGAAAACACACTTTTTGTGTGTGTGTGTGAGAATGTCAACCTGGGCGGTAATCTAAAACCATCAATCCTTTTGGATCTAGGTAAGCTTCACCTATGTAGAAAGAGAGATTGATGTGGAGGGGAAGACTATGCTTGCACTCAGTTTTTGATCTTCCTGAGTTTGCCCTAAGCTCAGGTTTGAACTGCGGAGCTGTGCGGCAGTCATATTAACAACCCAAATCTCGCAAGGTAGGATGAGTTGCGTTCAGTGTCTCTTTTCATCTGCTTGGAATTAATCATTTCCATGAACCGCTTGTTTCCACTGGGATCTCCCGGGAAAACTGGAGGGGTAAGACGAGGCTCTTCTCTAGGGGTGGATGAGCTAAAATTAATCAAACACATCAGTAAGATGTTCTGCCAAAACTATTCAGCCCCCTTTCTGACCTGCTTTTCTGCAGAAGTTTTCTGAAAGCAGCAAAATGAAAACAGAAGCCCATTTAAAATCATACCTCTGCACAAATATAAAGGAAATGTGGATTCTGTCAACATTTATTTCCTGAAAAGCAAAATAAATCTAAATCACTCAAACAATAGGCAACTTGCTTAAAAATAGAACATTTTTTCTATTGTAATTTTTATAAGTAAAAGTGACTAAAAGTGCATTTTATGCAATGCCTGTAAACTCCATCCTAAAGCAAAGGAAACTTACAATACCTTCATTTATTTAATGAGTATATTCTAAACCTCCAAGATCAAAGTGTTCTGTTTTTCCCATTAATATTCATGTTAGATGGAAAACAGAGAAAATATGACAAAAAATGCTAATAAGTCTTTTCTGAAATGCAAATGGCATGAGCCAGACATGCACATATTGTATGTGTCCCAGCCATCTAATCCAGTGGTGTTTGTCTCAACTGCACCATGCCCATAATTGATCCATTTCTACAGTTTAGGAGCTAAAATTATGTTAGAGTGTAATCTAAGAAGGGAGTTTTACAAAATGTCAACAGGTCGAGGCTAATGAGTCTGATTAGACAGACAAGGCAAATATCTGAATGTAATATAAGGTTTTATATTATAGAATGCATGTTTGAATTTTTAGAAATCTTCATGCAACTTTTCAGTGAGCAGCAACTCTATTAACACTGCGCAGCAGCTACACCCAGGGAGGGCACATGGTGGCCTCTGGGGGTCGTCTGGTGCAGTCTGGCACTGGGACGTTGGATCCTTTGGGTCCCATGTGTTTTACCATGAGGTGCCAGAAAATGCGCCGTCTTTCAGCACACTTTGTAGATACTCAAATCGAACTGGGAGGTAGGGAGTTTGCAGAGCAACACGACTCTTTTGGTTTTTATTCTAACCATGGGGGGTTACCAGCATCAAGGTATGCAAGGGGTTTCAGATCTAAGATTCAAAAACAATGGTTTTGAGTGTACACTATTCAAGATCCTTTAGCACCTGTAATAGTAAGTCACATCAAACAAAGTCAAGTTGCTTATTTTGCACATTCAAATGTTTTGTCTATTTTTAATGCAAGTAAAAAGAAGAAACTAAATTATTCTAAATTAGATGTAGAACACTAAACATGAGCTAGTTTCCAATATAAGGTTTTAAAAAATTATTCATTCAAAACTACTAGAGAAGATTCTCTCACACTAATCCTGTGAAGTCCCTTTAATGAGATGTCAGAGAAAGTGTCAGGCATGTCTGAATTGAGTTGATCTGATAGAGTAACGTAGTGCTGCCCTTCCCACACCTGTTGCTAGACACTAGATTTTACCTGTATATACTATTTTACCAGCAGTATGAAAAATAACTACCTTGGTGTGTCAGATAAAGCAGTTAGGCAATGCTAAACATTTTTGTTTTAAGTCTTTGTATGAAGAACATAAAACTGTGGTATTTTATTCCAAAGAATCTCATATCAGCCCATCCTAGCTTTGTCCTGGGCGACTTCTGTGAAAACGATGGAGGCATTATTCTTCAGGGAGAGGTCGCCGATCTCCAGAAGCATCATTCCTCAGGCCAAGCAGAATTTATCCCCGGTGCGCCAACATGAAAGGAAAGATTAACTGGAATACCAGGAAGTGAATTCCACTGCAGTGATTTTCTGTGTTTAACTCCACCTGTCTGATTTCAACGCAGTAGCAGGCAAAACTCTGAATTGTGGAAAATATGACTATCAATCAAACTTAACCACCTCAAAGAACACAAAAACTAGAAATAGGGATTTGTTTTTTTTTTGGCACACCAAAGTATTATTACAATAAAGCATTGAAAAACCATCATATACAAGTATTTTACTGCTGGAACCAATGACATTCAAACATTGCTTTGAATCTGGGGCATAAATCTGCAGAGTGTCCAACAATTAAGCACGAGTTGGTCAGAGGCAGATGAAATCTGCACCCTATGCATCTTAAAAATACAATATTAATTCCTGCATCTGAGCATCTACGTGATCTGATGAAAAGCTCGCATATGAACGGGAACCCAATAATTAATGCTGAACACTCAAGAATTCTCCCATGCAGGATCAAAATCTGATGCATTTCAATGTGAATCCCACTTGGTGACTAGGATAAAGCATAAATATTACAAAAACTTTACTTTTCACTCTTCAACAAGCCTTAGAAAACCCTCATTTAAATATAACTTACTTAGAGCACTTAATTCCAGACACAATCTTACACATGTATAGATTATATTAATACCTTTTGTGTGACAGAAAGGGTCACGTTTAATCATCTAACAGCTTTGCTCACACAGACGTTTATTTTCACAATTTATTTTACTTTTATGTCATCACACAGCATCACTTTGTTCATATAGAGATATCTTAATTTAGGACATAAGCCCTGTGTAAACTTACAGCAAGATAACTAATTGAAAACTGGCTAATTTCTCCCGCTGTGCCAGTCCACATGAATGGAGAGAAGATAAGAATAATCTTAATAGTTGGTCAGACCTTCTTGAAGGAGTCCAGCTGGAGCAGCTTATCTAAATCCTCTTGGCAGAGCGATGTGTATAGTCAGAGCAGAGAGCAGAGGGGAGCTTAAATTTGCCTGAAAAGAAGCTCTCGTAAATTAAAGCAGCAGCAGCAGCAGCAAAAAGTTCTTTAGATAGTGCTTAACTTTCTTTTTTCTTATTTTTTATTTTTTTATTTTTTTTGCTGTGTAACTAACTCAATATGTTGTTTAAAGTGAAAATGAAGAGGCACAACTTTGCCGTGGGAGGAAATTTACTTCGTGCTAATGAAAGGTACCATAATAAGCGTGATGACAACTCCAGGGTGAAGAATTGACGTGTCTTTATGTGCTTCTTTGCTCTGTCCTTGCATGCTGGGCAGTGGTAACAGTGCTGGGAGACGAAGCGAGTCCCTTCTGTGTGATTGGTGTCGCTGAAAGAACAAGGTTGCCTGACTGAGGGGTTACGACGAGCTCTCAATCAATAAGCCGTCGCTGTTGCTTTGCCGCAGGGACTGCCTGCCGGAGTCTCTGTCAGCCTCATCCTCTTCATCAGATCTGCCAAGACTCATGTGTCTCCGGTACACAGGGGGACTGCAGGGGTCAACACAAATATAGACACACCATTATATCATGACTTGCCTATTTACAGACAAGACAAAGACAGAGAGGTTTTAAAGTACGTTATGGTGAACAACAAACAGCATTTAGGCAACAAATTAATGCTCTTTGTGACCTTACTAAGGTGTGCACGTACGATAGTAGGCAAATGACAGAATCACTTTGCATTTGTGTATAGTATTAATGGAAAAAGCTTATTGCTTCATGCATGCAAAAAAAATGTTAGGATGAACACACGGAACAGTAAAACAGAATCCAACTAAAGTCTTTAAAAATCACATTCTGCGGAGGTACAGTGCCTTACAAATTTAATAATACTCTTTTCACATTTTCACACTTTACAAGAACTTCTATCTGTCTTGTTGGTATTTCATTTGATAGACAAACACCCAGTAGTGCATATATTTGTATTTAATCTCCTTTACTGTGATATCAATAAATCTGGGAACCCATTAAGCCATTTATTGCCCGATTTTACCACCGATTCCCAGTCGAGGAGGAAAATCTGCACTCGTTGCGGTCAAGTCAGCTAAAAAAATCAGTTTGTGTGAGTAGAGGTGAAGACTGGAGTCTGCAAGTGTGAGAGGGTAAACAATACAAGCTGAACTTAGTCTCAGTCAAACAAACATGTTTGAACTTTTTGGAACCAAAATATTTTAAATCTAATCTCTTTCATTTTATAGCAAAGTGGCATGGAAATATAACTCGTCAAAGCTCTATTACCACCACCTACTGGTGTGTCTGTTCCTTCAACTGAAAGAAAGACTTACGGGTTTGTTAAACAACAACAGAGATCATAATGATGAGCCGGGAGCACCAGATAGGCCATGAATAAGGTTTCAGAATATTTTAATCGACCAAATGAAATAAAAAGGTGGCAGCATTATACTGTGGTCATGTGTTTTATCAGCCAGGATAGGAAAGCTAGTCAGACTAGAAGAGAAAATGTCAGATTTGAGACTGGGGTAGATTCTAGTAGATTCTTTTAGCATTATTAGGCATAAACAGACAGGTGCTTTGGAGGTTTTTGATTTGTTAAGATTTTAAGTTTTAAATTGTTGTTTTTTGTTTGTTTTGTTGTTGTTTTTTCTTTTTAGAAATTCTATATTTAAATGAATGACTATAAACTACAAAGAAATTCAAAAGTAGTGGGTACTCCAAAGTATTTCTACTAAAAGCCAATATAAATGTGTTCACTTTTCTAACTTCTTGTAGCAGATGGTTGTGTTGCACCACAGCTTTTGATTTTATTTGGTAGTTTCTGCAGTTGTATGTGTTTTGATGGTGCTTCTATTTCAACTGAGCTATTGTTACAATCCTACATTTGTCAGCATCCTTCGGGCAAGCTTATTTAGATCTAAGGTGAAACCATCATTTTGTACTTCTAAATATAAACAGTGATTCCTAAAATATCTGTAAAAGATTATTTTAAAATAGACTGCCTTTGGAGCTTGAAGCTAATTTCAACACTTAATTTATAAAGCAAAGTGTCTGACAATGAGGCAGCCAAAATTACACCAATTTTTCTTTTCACTGTAGGTGCGATGTGCCTGGTGGAACGTTTTCATCCAATCTCTGTGCAGGAGGAAAAGTCACAGCCAGACTCCTTCTTTTAACACCGTGCACTTATAACATTAGCAAACAACATTAGGAGAAAGTCTCACATTTGCAGATATGCCTTTCATTACTAGACAGGAATGGAACCAGTAAGATAATTATGGTGTCATTTAGATGCAAAGCTGGTGTGTGTGCGTGTGTGAACAGCAATCTAGAGTGACTACAGTTACACAATGAAAGCAAAAACAATCCTTTTTTAAAAGAAAAATGTAGTCAAAAGCATGACAACATGGTAAGAAAAATACTAAATTGTTGGGTTGCATATGAATATTGTGTCAAAGTTTTGGCAATTTAATGCAGCTGTAGCATTTATATGTGGAATTGTGAAGAGTCTAAGGAAGAATTTCAGCAAATTTTAACATGAAATCCAAGATCCCACATAAGGATGGCAATGTGTTTGTCAGTATTGACAACATACTGTAGGTATCCTTAAAGGGATAGCTAAGGAGTTTTGAAGTGAGGTTTGGTTGAAGGTTGGAAGCAGTTATTTTACCTGCTCTCAATAATTGTTTTGGCGCCTTCATTTAGTATAAATCTAGATTAGTTCGTATTGATGCTAAAAGATAACCCAGTATGAGAGGGGCCAAGTCCAAAGTGGACTTAAAACAGCGCCAATCTCAAAAGGGAGGAATACCATGTCAGAAAATCGGCATACACATGCAGTCAAAGGTGAGCAAATGCTGGTAATTGCACTGTTTATATTCTGTGTTTATGGAAGGCAATCTTAGCTTGTCGTGGGCTGTGATGACAGCATATGATAATGCACTTCAAATAAAAGCAAATTAAGAGCCCGAAAAAGCATTAAAGTAAGCTCTTTAAAGCTTAAAGGGAAATGTGACTTGTCTGAAAGGAAATAAGGGGGTATGATTCATCTTATACAAGCAAACATTAGCGTATCAGAGGTAGTATAGAAAATATTAAATCTCACACAGCAAAGTTAGTATGCAGAGGTGAAGACTCATTTCTTTTTAATCCATGCCAGGCTCCTAGATACCACACCATGCGTCACCTTATTCTGTTGATATCAGTCACTGTCAGGCCTGTAGAGGTACTTCATCACCAAGCTATCCACCTTCTTCTGTTTCTTCTTAGTTTCTTTTTTGCTAGTTTCTCCATGAGCTGAGCGCTCCTTTTCATCGCTGTGCTGTTGTTTTGGGCCCTTCTTAACACTGTTGGAACTTCGGTAAGAGACGGTTGAATCCGAAGAGGATGACTCGGACGACTCAGAGGAAGAAGAGGAATCCTCTGATTCACTTTGCTTTTTCTTGGATTTCTTTTTGGACTTCTTGTCCCTTTTTCCCTTTGTGCTCTTTCTGCTGTGACGACCATCTGAGGACGAGGAAGAGGAGGATGAGGAGGAAGAGGATTCAGAAGACGAGACTTTGCTTTTTTTATCCTTACGACTGCGGGGGGTGCTGGACCAGCTTGACGTGCCCTCATCCTCCCCCTTCTTTCGCCTGTCCTCACCTCCTTGGCCCTTCTTCTCATCCTCGTCACCACTAGACTCGTCCAGTTTGCTACGCTTGAACTTAATGGGCTTGAAGCTTAGCACCTCATTAATTGCAGCCTCCAGGTCAGGGTCCAAGTAGTTTCGGTGTGTGACTGGTTTAATGTCAGAAGCTTCGAGAGGATTGCTGTCTGAGGAGCGTGGTTGAGGTGGAGTAGAGTAGCTGCGACTAGTAGACCGGGGACTATAGGGTGAACGTTTCCCTTCTCCATAAGCCACACTGTGGGCATCGTCATCATCATTTACGTGCAGACCAAATTCGCTGAGGCCACAGCTGCGGGCAACGGATAAGCGAGAGCTGCTTCGTTTGTCATCTTTCCAAGAGCTGCTGCGACGTAGAGAACGGGGGCTTGCGCGACTCACGCTGCTAATGGTTGACTTATTGTCATCATCCATGTCCAGCATCCCCCTCCTAGTGGATACTCTGCTTGGAGCTACTGAGGACACCATGGACTCCGTATCAAACTCAGGGGTGCTGCGAGAGGTCCAGCGGGACTCTAAGCCCTTCCTGGCTCGGCTTGTGGCTTCAGAATAAGCCATAGAAATGACGGAGCCGTTGTCATCCATATCTTCTTCGGCCTGAGTTTTTCTCCTGTCTTCCTGGAGCTCACCGGATTTTGACTTTGCTTTGCGCATGGCAGTGTGATCCGGTATGTTTGGCTGTTCTTTGAGAGTACTGAACAGCGAATTCTCATCTCCAGTGCCCCCAATGGAGTCCTTCAAGTTGGAGCGTTTTCTGTAGCTAAGGGAACTCATGACAGACACTGATCTGCTCTGCTCTACTTCCTTCTTATCTTTGCTGCTGTCACTCATCTTCTCCTTACCTTCTTTCATCTCTGTGGCATCTGCATTTGCTGCATATCTGGAATGTTACGTAACAAAATTGACACCAGAGATAACCACAAGGAAAGATATACATGTAAATGATAAATCCTAATCTTTGGCTTTGTGAAACATTGTCTCCAGATCAGTGGCTGGGATGATTTTACATTTTTGGCAGCTCGATGCTGTCATTTTCATTTTGTCCTTGGAACCCGTACCTCTGACTATTGCTGTTGTGCACAGCATATATTGCTATAACTGAGGCAATCAACTAGTGAAAGGACCTATCTGACAGAGTCAGAAGCGTCATTTGGCAGGCTTGCCAACTGGCCACAGGCCACCTCAATAAATGTGACAGCAGCCGCTTCCCCACACCACCTCCTGTCATTAGACAGATTACTGGAAAAGAGAGCTGACACCTAATCATATGAGATACCCTTCCTTCTGTTGAACAATGCCCCAGGTAATCGTGGGCCTTTTGAAGATAGGAAATTGAGGTAGTTTAATCACTAGACGATCATCAGATACGATACAAAGCATGCAAGGACTAACCTGGTGCTCTTCAGACTCCCTTCATCAGACAAAGTCCTGCTGGAACCTTTGTTCTTTGAGAGCCATGACTTAACTCCATCCACCCGGTCCTCCACTTCTGAATCAGTTTCTGTCCCCTCTCCACTGTGAAGGATCAAGCAAAAAAAAAAAATTTATATATATATATATATATGTGTGTGTGTGTATATGTGTATATACAGAGAGAGAGAGAGAGAGAGAGAGAGAGAGAGAGAGAGAGAGAGAGAGAGAGAGAGATTTTTTACACTTTTCAAGTAAGGTGCAGTGCTCTGCAAAAGTATTCATCACCTGTGATTTTTTTTTAACATTGTCACACAACAACTTATACTTAAACTGAACTCATCAGGATTTTATGTTGAAGAACAACATAAAAGTACTGTGTAATTATGAAATGGAAGTAATGTGATAAATGGCTTCGAACTTTTAAACTATTAAAATGTGAATGGGGTGATGTGCATTTGTATTCAGGCACCCTGATTCAGTAGTTTGAGGCATCGTCTTTTCACAGCATTAAAAGCTGCACACGTTTTAGGGTATGCATCCTCCAGCATTATACATTTAAAAATGGAAATTTTTACTAACTCAGACATTTGAATATTTTGAGGTCTAAACTTCTTCCAATCAAATTTGATCAACTTCCTTGTACCTGCTTAAGAAAAGCATAAATGATGCTACAACCATTAAATATCACGATGATAATCATGTCTTTGGATGACATGCAGTTTTATTTTTCTGTAACACATAGCCTTTTGCACTGACTCAACTGGATTATATTTAAGGGTATTTGAGTAAAGGAGGTTGATTACATATGCATGTCACACTTTTTAGATTTTTTTTTTTTTTTTAAATCTGAAGACGTAAAGCATAATTTCTTTCATAATTATGATCTATGTCCTGCAATGTCTATCAAATAAAATCCAGCCTAGTGTATCAAACTTTGTGCTTGTTACACAAGATACAGTTCAAGGAGGATGGATCCATTTGCAAAACACTGTAATTTATGTCGACACCAAATTTCATTCCTTACACATCTTTCCTAAATCTGCATATGTCTGCGAGCTATTTACAGAACAAATAGTTAGTTTTTGTTTTACCATTTAGAATCAACAAACCTTTCAGACATACTCATTACCATTTAGAAATATTCAAAAGTTACACTGAAAAATAATTATTAGTTGTCACATTTCCAGAGCTTTTGGCCGACCTTTTGCACTTGTAGCCTTTCTCGTAATAATAGGAGATAGTGTAACAACCCAAAGCAAATTAGACAGGCTACAGTTAAGCAACAGCTGTGATTCCATCATTTCCATAAATTTTAGCCTAAAAAAGAAAATAAAACAAAGTATCATCCTTTCAGCATGCAACCGCATTGCAAAAGCACCAGTGAAAGTGCACTTTGTGAAGGAAACTCTTAGAGGTATAATTAACTTGTTTTGTTGGGTCTAAGCTTTGAGCATCTGTGTTGCACGTCCTCTGTCTCTCGGTGATTGGTATTGGAGCAGAGCCACCAGGCAGCCTTGTGGCCTCTTAGCTTGACATCACGATCAATACACAAACCAACAGATGAAGATAAAAAAAAAACTAAAAAAAATTTTAAAAAGCAGATCCCACCTGGATGAGGTGTCTGCTCATTCAGATCTGTGGTGAATACCTTAAATAATGTAATGTTCCTGGAAGCTTAATTTGGCAGGAAAATCATCATGGCTGAAAGGCATCAAGAGAGAATAGCTCTGTTGTTGAGGACATACTGTTTGTAACTTGGGTACATGTGCTCCCTTCCTTGCCTTCATTATGTGTGAGAATACATTTGCACATAGCAGATACCCATATGCTCCGTAGGCCTAAAGTATGTTTGACAGCGTGCTAAGGTCTGTCACAAAACCTGACATCCTGCACTATACAATTCTTAGCTGCAAGCCGACAGACTGTATGTCCAAACCAGTGATGACAGAGCTGTTGTAAAGCATCTGCAATTTTGAGCTCCACTTGATTAATGGCTGGCTGTACTATTATTTATAGCCCTAGCTACAGTAATTTTCAAAGAGCCATGTTTCATAAATCTGCCCTTGTATATCACTGAACTACGCACAGAGCTGCCTAGTATTAAAAAATGAGAAACAGTGATGCACTTCACAGATCTGTCTTTGTGGACAAGCTTATCTATCTGAGCCCTGGAACATGCCGTAAAATGCTCGCAAGGTGCAAGCACAATGTTCCAAGAGGTGTGAAATGACAGGCACGCTGCTGCTGGGCTCCATCAGTCGTCCTCATGCAGTACTTGCCTTAATGTAAGGAAGGTCTCCCACTGCACAGCACTCAACCGTACCCCCTGTTCCCTTGTCCCCAAATGCTATGACTCACATCCAGTCATTTTCCTCCTCAGATAACAAAGCAAGCTTCTACCTTTTATTTATTTATTTACACTGGACTAAAAAAAACCCCCAAAAAACAAGATGGCTACTTATAAATGATTGTGAGGAAAGAGGCATTAGAGTGTTAGAGAAAATGGCTTTTTAGTAGGCTTAGGCTATTATATGATTCTCAGCGTGTAACAACCGTAAAAGGAAAAGTAAAAAGTTATCATGGTATTGAAACTAAATGTAAAACAAAAAAATATGTATGGCATCATGTAATCACTTTAATCTGAAGGGAAAAAAAAGCAATATTTCTACTATTGCTAAAACAGTCTTAACATATTGCTTTCATAACTATATAGTATTATCTGTTTACTAATTAAATAATTCTGATGCAAAGATTTAAGTAAAAATATTAAATCAACAGGTTTACTGCAAACCATCTGCATGTTTGTTGTCATTAATCTTTGCAGTGTAACAGGTATAATAAGGTGATAATGGTTAATCAGTTGGAATATCTGCTTGGGACAAACTCACAAACTTGCAACTGGTTGCTTAACAGATGTGTGAAATAGCTTGCTAACTGTATTTTTAAAACATACCTGCTGAATGAATAATCTCCAGAAATATTTGAAAACAAAAAAATACCTTTATTGTAAGTGTAATAGCCTACTTGCATAGTAAACATGTTATATTGACATAAGTGTGTATCAAAGTAAAATAAAAAATCATCAATAGATGGCTAACAGCTAGTCAGACACATCCAATGTTTTAGTTAATTTTAGTTTTTAAAAAAGCTGTTCAAGCTAGTGGATATTAAACATCTGCACTTTTACAAGAGGTTGTAAAGGACAGTTGCTGGTTTTTCAATTAGCCTGAAAAGATTGGAATGAAATTCTGAATTTTGCAACAAGCAAGATGGAAGGTTCATATACTTTTTCTAGGTTTGTAGTTGTTTGGAAATTATTTAGGTGGACTTATGGTCTGCTCATTTCCATCAAAAATATCAGAGGGAAGTTAAATGTTATTATAACTCATACTACACAATTTCCTTCAGAGTTGTCACGGATGCTGATATGATGCTGTGGGCAAGAAGGGCCTCCTGTAACCGTCTGTATTGCAATGGCTCTGAAAAAGCCTCTGACTGAAGACACTATTACAGTATAACAGTCTCATGAAGAGCATGCTCAGAGGTTGCCTGTCATTTTCTTGATTTTATGCAAAAAAAATCTCCAGAGGGTCCGGAGTTGTTCCCAGAACAGAACCAGTCTTCTTTACCAGGTTGTTCAGCTCTTGTAAATCTCTGGTTCTGATGCTGCTACCCCAACAGATAATGGCAGATGAGATTGCATGCTCCACAAAGACTTATGGTTTCTAACTATATATCAAGTGATGAAGTACAAAATAACGTTGCATAGTAAGCTAAGAAAACTGTGACAAGCTCAACAATTATTAGCTTTAGACAGTATATATATCTATGGCATATTCTGTTTAAACAGGAAGCACTGCTACTTAAAGAGAGCAAAATAGAAGCACTTTCTAAACAAACTTCAGAAAAAAATAAAAATTATTCTCATCTGTTTATTTTCCATCCTCTCTCTCTTCACGACTGCTTATTAACTACCAATAAAAGCCCATCAAAAAGAAGATAATAGTCTCATTAATACCAGCAAGTTGATTACACATGTTGCCCATTTGTCAGCTCTGTGATACTGTGACTTTTTAATGTGATACATTAAAAAAAAAAGAAAAAAACTCTTAACCAGCCAGTGGCAAACTCTTCTCTACAGCCTCTCTCCAACACATACAAGAGTGCAAAAATAAAAGGTGGCTTGCAATTGAGTGCTGTAAAAACGGTGTCACAACTGATTTGTCCCTGGTCGCACAATACTAGGAAACCAGTCCAGAGGCTTTCAGATACAAACAAGCCTCAGGACTTGTGAAGTCAACATTAATCGCTTCTGACAATTTGCCCGCACCAGTTGTAAATCTTTGTCACAAATACTTACATTCAGCACCGAGTCCCGTATGGCTTGGTTTAATGCTGAGCTAAAACAAGCATAAAACGGTATTTTTATGCTAGTTCTGACAATTAATTGTAAAATTTCGAGCATTACACACTTTGTAAACTTTGTAGTCACGATGATAATCACCTTATGGAAAGGTGGAAAAAAAATAAAATAGAACACAACCAGTCAGTAAAGCATTAAAGTGTCTTGCAATGTTCAATGCTGCAATGTGAGAGGGGGAAATTCTGAAGCCTGAACAACACTAATTTAACTTACATTATCTTCTCCCTGCAATAATAATCGAGTCGCTATTATAGCCTCTGTTTCCAAACGCAGAGAGTGAAAATATGGAAGAGGGCCTCAAATCATGTGGAAATTCCACTTCATTATTAGAAGAAAAATCACCTCCTCCATTAATGTTCATCCATCCTGCTAATGCAGTGGTGCTGAAAGGAGGCGAAATGTGATTAAGTAAACACGGCAAATTGTCGCTTTTTTACTCAAGTTGCACGACAAAAAAATTAAAAAACAAAGAACACCGATACACATGGGTGCTCAGATGAAAATGCGACAAAAAAAATATCTAAGTATGATGAATGAGACAAATCAGATATTAAAAGGAGGAACCCAAGGACGGACAGACAGTACACACAGATTTAAATATCTTAATGAAAAGTCGCAAAATATTTTCAACATCCAAAACATTAAAAAAATGGCAATCAGTCTTAGACACATTTAACATTTACAAAGAGTCACTAGGCATTTTAATAAACAAGCAAACTTTTGCATTGAAGTAAATGGTCTCTCAACATAGTGATTAAATGTGATTGGATTAGTAGTGGAAAACTTGCATGCATGGAAAACAGCTGAGCTTTGAGTTAAAACTTTTAAAGTGGTGCACTGCAGTGCTATTGTTTTGCACAACATGCTGACTTTGTATTAATTGGTATACAATCCCAGGGCCTTCATCATAATATCAAACAGTTGCACTCCCAACAGTTGCAAGGGTCCAGCTCACATGGAAGTCACATCCAATTCAATACAGTGTATGTAAAGGATGTAATCCAACTACTGATTGGATCATCTAAAAAGTGGGGGGTAGAAATAAATAGAGCTCATGAGATTGTACAGGATACCAGGCTCACAAGAACAAGACACTGCAAAATTTCTGGCAAAACTAAGAATCAACCTTTTTTGTATCTACAAATACAACAATGTTTTCACAAATGACCTCGATCAGAATATGGACAGGTCCAGGAACTTGTCTGTCAACACATTGGATTTTATGCTCGTCTATTTATAATGTGGCGCTAAAGCTTTAAAAAAATATATTATTTTTTGCATTTTCTTTAATAGAATTAAAAATTTCATACATGTCATATTGTTTTATGGAATTTTTTGTTCAGTGCACCTAAAACAGAGGTTCAGGTCTATTCATCATTTTTACATTGAGAAATGAAGATGATTGATGGTTTATGAGACAGACTTTAGAATGAAGAGAGATATAAATATCATGGCACAAAATTTCATTACAGCCCATATGGTAAATCACATTTTTTTAAAAAAGAATAGCTGATTTTTGTGTGCAACACACTTCAACGATTTTTGTTGTTGTTTCACTTTTGTCTGCTAAACAAGTTTATGTAAAACTACAAGATCATTTGTGTCATTTTATTTTAAATTAGATATATGAAGCTAGGCATGGGACTGTTGCCAGTATCAAGATATATCAACTTTTTAAAAAGCTAAACATTTTATGTCGTGTTTCTTCTGGTTTGTAAAATGTCACAGAAAGTGCTGGAGTGGCCATAGTTTTCTCAAAATGTTTGGATCTGCCCCTCTCCGAAGGGTGATGTACTTTTTAACTTGATTACAAGAAGGACTAATTAAGTTACTTGGAAATATTGCAGGCTGGGAAAAACACGGTCATTAGGTGGAAACCTATGGGAGAGCTGCCCATCATCATAGTAGCTTTATATCGTTTTAATATTACACCTTTCAAGCTTTGAGCGGCATTTCTGTAAAGATGGCTAAAAGAGAAGAGAGGCTCAGTATTGGCTTGTTAAGGTTGAGATGATTTATAAAAAGCAGAACATCAAAAACATTGTAATCTTATTGTAAGCTTGCAACTATAGAATGATATATTATTCTAGAGGTATTACTCAAATATATATTTAAAAATCAAATCATTTAGATATTTTTACATGAGCATGATGAAACTGGTAATTCAACTCAAACAGCCTGTAAACGTCTGCAAAATGTGACTGTACATGCTTTGGAAAAGCTGCAGGAGTTACTAAAGTTGAATCCAACATCCTAATCCCTTAATCCTAAACACTTGATAGCATGCAATCAAGCTTCAAAAAATGTTTGATGTAAAAAATAAATAAAAACCAGGGGGATAAGAATGCAGTATTACCAAAGGTTTGTTTTAGAACACTATTTTTCTTCTAAGACATATTTTCCAAAGCATAGAGATTGGTTTAAGGGAGAGTGACTGACATTTTCAATTATAGTATATCATCTATTTATGTGCAAATTTCACCAAACAAGCCTGAAATCTCCAGTGAGGCAGACTGTGTACACCTGCAGATACTTGGCATAAAATAAAATAAAATGAAATCAAACATGGGGCCATCTTTTAAATGCAGCTTTTATCTGAGATGTATAACACAGAGAGTGCTTTTCATTCTGTTTAAAATGCCTTCTCTTCACAGGGCTACTGGGGGAGAAAACGAAAGCGTGAAAGAATAGGAATAGTGCATTATTCTCCCCTGTGGTTAAAATTGGTGTGAAAAAAAAAAATCAAACACACAACGACGGAAACAAAGGATGCATTTTTCCATTCTCACATTTTGTTCTTTCTTTTTTGATATTTTGTCACCATGTCTTCCAAACTGCCAGAAGTGAAGATGACACCAAGAAGGGAAGGGAAAAGAGAAACAGCAAAGGTGAGATACACAAATAACAGTGCAAAAGGAGGACAAAATGAGATATCACCAGAGTAATGCAAACACATGAAAATAACCATGTATTGTTCTGTAAACAGAGCTGCTGTTTGTAATGTCTTCCTTTTGGAAGTCTGTATTATTGCAGTCGGTGTTTACTTCCCTGAGTTCAGAGCAAGCATAACCCTCAACCTCACTGTAAAGAGGCAGGCGGTAATCAAACAAGCGAGGAAAAAAGCAGAGACAAAAGATCAGAGGCAGGAGGCTGAATTAAACCTTTTGAGGAGTACTTTCGGAGCAGACAAAGCACATGACTCAGAGTACAAAAGAGATTTGAAATGTATGTAGAGATGACTGACAGCTTGCTAAGAAAAGCAGCAGGTTTTTGTAGTTTGTTAGGCCTTTAGCTATACTGCAAATGTGTGTACTGAAGCAAAGGGAACAGACCCTTACACAGCAGTGAGTTTGACTCACAGCATGAAAGACAGTTGAGATTATTAACATTAATGATGGCTTTTCTTTCCCTGTAAACTGGAAAGTTGAAGCTGTGTGCATAAATCAGGTTTGTCAACCTTCCCTTAAAATAGGAAAATCTCCCATATTTGGTATTTAAAGAGCCACTATGTATTAAAATACAACATATCAAGTGGTTTATTCATTTATCAAATCAAGGAAAATCCTGAAATTAAGCATTTTTTTTATAAAAGGTAACAGTATTAATGACACAAAACATTAAGATCCTAGCAAAACAAACATAGCTAACTGAATGTCAATAAATTATGGATCGTAATGTTTTTAGAAGCCCTTCACTATCTGAACAACTAGAATCAGAAAACAGAGAGGTACTTCTTCTTTAATAAAATATGCTCTTTGCTATAATTAAATTTACCACACAACAGAATAAACTCCTTACTACTAAAAATTATCATTACACTCTTTTGTTTTGTTTCAGGCTAAAATAAACAGGACCATTGGAGAAAATAGTACTAAGAAATCCAAATGAATTGCATACCCAGATGATATTCAGAAATTGCATCTTAAAGGTCTCAGACTATTAAAATGAGAACATTAATTTGATTTTATTGAGATTTTTATTAGTAGTATTAAAGAAAAAATAATTAAAAGCAAAGCCAAATTCTTTTAGAAATTTAATTTTGTAATTTTAATGTAAATCCAACAAACTTCAATGGTGAACTTTATGTAAAACCAACCTTCAAAGAGCCTGTGGTCTGGGTTAAGCATGAAGTATGTTCTAGCATTTTAAAACAATCAACACTGTATAAAAATAAACAAATCAGCTAATATATAAAACATGTTCATTTTAGTTATATGAGCACTTGAAAACACAAATTAACAGAACATGCCGTTTGTAAAAATCCCTCAGGAACATTGGTCAGTTTCATTGTTGGACCTAGAGTCTGAAAGTTTGCCATATCAACAGCATCTAATACAATTTCCTGACATTCCAAAATACAGATCTGGCTGAATTTAAAACAGTTTAATTTCTTCAAATTTTGTATTTTCCTTTGCAACGGTCTACATTATAGAGGGAAAAAGGAACAAATACTTTGTCCCCCCACAGTACAAAGAAGAAGCGGGAGTAGTGGGTGGTGCAGTGGGTGCTCCCTATATCAATTTCTAAAAGTTGGCAACCCTAAAAGCATTAATATAGGACCTCATCCAATTGGTACACTGCCAACATTAACATGTTTGTGCATTTCTTGCCAGTAACATGGTAAAATGCCTGGAATGCAAAAGGTCTACATTAATTTTCTCAGCTTCAAAGCTGGAGTGTACCTGTTGATCAAGTCCTCATTGTCATCGCTCTCCATCTCATCCTCGATAGCCGCCTGCAGGTCCCCAATCCTTTTAAAGGCCAGCTTAAGGTCCACTTGTAAGCTCTGATTTGCTGCCTCTAAACTCTCAATATCCATTTCCTGGCAAATGAACAACATCACGTAACAGGCATCATTCCTCTATAAGCTAATCTGAATACAGGTGAGGTTACCAAGGAAGCTAAAACCTTACCAGTTCGTGCTTCTTCCGGCTTGCTTCCCCCTCCTTCTTGGACAACTCAGCCATTTCTTCTTTCATGTCTCTTATCTGTCTCTGCATGCGCTTATTCTGCTCCTTCTCCCTGTTTTCTGCTGTGATGCGTTGGTTTTTCTCCTCAGTCATCTTTTCTAGGTTCTCCTTCAGACGGCCCACTAGGCTCTGGCAAGCAAATGATAGGAATGTGGTTAGCACACTGTTCTGACTTAACAGCTTAGCTTAAAAAAATTATTTCAAACATATAAATGCAGTTTGAAATCAGTATTTATATGATTTCAAACAGTGTTTTGAAATCAAACAAAATACTGTTTGATTTCAAATACTGTAATCAAATAATACTGTTTGATTACCACTTGTAAACAAATGTTTGCAAATTAATTTACAAGATAAATTACCACTTTATCTTGTCTGAAGTTTAATTTACAAAATCTTTACACAGATTTTTACTTCACAAGAGTAACACTAAAGATTTCAGCATAATTTTATTTCACATTGTTTCAAATCAAAAACAAATCCAACAAACTGATAATTTAGTTGTTAATATCTAAAATCAAACTAACCTTTTATGAATATTTGAATACATTGAGAAAACGTCGACATTATATAATAAAAAAAAATAATGGACAACTTTTAATGTTCGCATTTATAAATGACTAATAGATGTTTTTAAAATATGCTATCAGCACCTTAAAAAATCAATTTGTGTGTACTACACATTGCTTTATGCACTAATCAAAATATTATTTCTTGTTAGATGCATTTCCTACTTTCAGTGAAATGAGTTATGTGAAGCGTGCTATACCACAACTTACTGGAAAAACAACATAATTATTTCTAATTAATAAAAAATAAAAAGTCCAGTTTCTATCCTTATATATATATGCATGTTCACAGAACATTTCTATAACATTTTATGAGACCAGCAAGAGCATCTCACCTCCAAGCGTTTAATTTGAGTCTTCTCATATTCCAGCTTAGTCTCCAGCTCGCGGATCTTTGCCTCCTGGCGGCTCACAAGCGACTTCTCCACCATGGACTGTTCTTGGAACTCTAACTGGCTGTGGAGTGAATGGAGCTGGAAGGATATCACACACCAGGCAGAGATATAAATATTCAAAGTCAGTTTCTGAGGAGCAATAGTCACTGTAAACCTCTTCCTTATTTACCAGTTTCCCCGTCCCCTCCAAAGCCCCTGCCCTCTTTTTGTGAGGTATTTAAACATTAAGAGCAAGTCTTGATCTTTAAATCTTCAAAATAGATTGCTGTTTACTTTTTCACCCAATTTGAGTTAATTTATTCTGTCTTGGTAAATATAAATAAGATGCATCCAGTATGAATAATGAGTTTGAGATAAGCCTCCACTCTACCTAAAATGGTCAAAAAAAAAAAGGGGGAAAAAAAGCTTGTGGTTCAGGCTGAGTAACAGTGAGTCACGGTAATTTCACAGGCTTTGAAAGAGGCTTCAGCTTCATGCAAAGCACGTTTGTTCTATCTAAATCCTTTTTTCTTCCATGACTGATAAAAGGAAGATAGACACGTCACAACAAAACTGGCCCGAAAGGCAGCAGGGCACCTAATGAGGGACTTCTGCATCTGAGACAAGGAGGATTTGGAGCTCTCCTTTGATATTTCTAAAGAAGCCAGATTTCCCTCCTACTGGGAATGAGATAACCACTTCAAGGTCAGATGCTTTAGATAACAATCAGTGCCTACTCTGGCACATTTTAACAGTGGCTTGCAGCCCGCTGTGCATCTTAAGTGTAGCCAGAAATATTCTGAAGGGTGGGCCTCGAGTGGCTTCAGCTCACGTAAATTTTAATAAAGCAGGAATGAGCTGTGGTGTTCGGGAGTGGCAGAAGCTACACACTGTTTTTGCAGCAGATGGTTGTATTTGTTTAATCCAGTGCAGATCCATCCACTCATCAACTACACCAGCATTATCCTGAACAGAGTCGCAGGGACAGTGGGTACTAGCCCAGTTGGAAGTGGGGGAGAGGAAGGGATGCCAGTCTACGGCAGACAGAGCCAACACTCACAGAAAATAAAACCACAATGGATGGTGACCTGCTACTACAGTTAAAAATGACCAAATAACCAATGTTTGTATTTTATGATGAGAGATAACGTAACAATGTATAACCAGGGTTTGACCCATGTAAAGGCTTGGACTGGTTACTAGTATTCACATATAATGAGGTTGTCAACAGTTTCAACAGGGTGTTTTGCCTGAAACATTTTGATAAGCATCTACTTTGTTAATAATCTCTAATAAAAATAACAGAGCTTGCTACACACCTTCAAAGATAGTTAAATTGCATCTTTTTTTTATTAATTGTAAGAACATAAGTTTGAATCCTGGATGCATTGAGAGATAAGTCTATACATTGTCATTTGTCCATAATCGCACTTAAATATGGGAAGTTATGTGGAGCACTACTACTACAACTACATCTAATCACATAATATTTTTGAAAATTTTATTTCTGCTGTTGGCTTTATTGTTGGTAATAACACATTTTGTTTATCTTTTTAACACATTTTAGGAAATCCATACTAATTTTAGCAACCATGATAAATGTGTTCACAATAATATTAATCTGGAATTTTCATATCTTTAGTGTCCAACCTGAGTCATTTAAACCCCTCTTCCAACAACTTCCAGTGATGAAAGCATGAAATGCGTACAAACAATATGCCGTCCAAACTAGCATTGTCAGATTGGGGAAATCATGATACTCATAAGAGCAGAGAATCTTGAATTGTTGGCATGCTACTGTTTGAGTAAGTCCAGTAAAAGAGGCTAGTATATTATTATTACATATACTATTTTATTTATAACATTATCTTAAACTCTTTCACACTTTAATCAAGTAACATGCATATAATGTATTTTACTAGGATTTTATGTAATTAACCAAAACAAAATAACTACTTTAAATTGAAACATTGATATGGTTTTCTTACTGCTTTACCTAAAATATATAGACAAATTATAAATATCAAAACAAAGTGAGCTGAGCACTTAGGTTCACACTTCTTTACTGTGATATTTCTAAACAGACATACGTTTTCTGAAGGCGACAGTGTTTATATTTACTATTAGCTTAATTGTGAAAATTGTACAAGGTTGATAAGTGGGCTGTTTTTCTACATACTATGTAGGTATGAAAATTACTTTAAAACATATACAGTATGTATATAAATATTCTCTTCTGCAAAAGATAGATATATATGCAAGACTGAAAAGTAAGAAAAATAATGCCTCCAGAAATGTCATCTTTGTCATTATGAAAACTGCATTGACAGGGGGTAAAATTACTTCCTCAGGCATTTTAATGGCATATAGGAATGTTGGTGGTTTTGCAGTTAAACTAAATTCAGCTTCAGCAGCTCAGAAGAAATTCATTTTACAACATCAATCCATCAGCTAAGAAAATTCCTTTGCATTAATATATGTCACACCTAACACCAGAAAGGTTATCCTCTGAGCAAATGGTACTCCATTAGGGAAACATGATAAAAGCTCTATTATAAAAACAGGCCTAAATCAGATGCATTAACCTTTTTACCATATGAATCTACATTTATTCAGAGCCTCAACCATTAGCTGACACCTCACAGGATCCAGCAATTTAACCAATCAGCTCAAAGGTGGGATAAATCAGATAAAACCATTGTAGCTCCACAATATTCAGATTCAAATAAAAAAAGCTTTTTGTTGGTGAGCTGTAAGACAGTTGCTCAGTATGTTGCAGGAGAACAAGAAAAGAAGATCTGCAGCAAGATACAGCTTTGAGTTATATCAGGGATACTAACATGCTTATGGTGATGAGGCTAACATGCTGATGTGGAGTCAGTAAACTGTGACCCTTGGATTTCTGAATGGTTACTCTGAAGCCAGCCATCTGTTGGTTCTTAAAATATTCAAATGAATAAGTGAAATTTATGACTGTCCTAATGATGCAGGAGAGAAAAAGGTCAAAGGATGACAGGATTCAGCAGCACTCATCCTCTCACTGACGTTGGGCATCTGGGTCACAGGAATAGGTTTATGAGCAGACTGGGTCTAAATATTAAATAGAAACAGGTAACATCCCAGAAAGGTATTCAAATTTAAACAAGGAGACAATTATTTAGATGATAGAATTTAACAGCTATTGAAAGATTATTGACAATACATTCTCCAGTTTGCATGGAGTTCACATAAATAACCCTAGAACCAATAAACGGGTCAATTTATGCCTGAAGTACAATAAAAACAGAATTTTTGCTGGTTTTGAATTTTGTCTATTTTTAATAGCTTTATTATAAGTAGAATACATTTTTATGACACTTCAGATTAAATTATGTTTAAGGCATGTTTTAGTTTGTGATTGCCAAAATATTCAACAGCTAACAAAATTTAGGACAAAGTAATTAATAATATTACGTCTGATGAGTCTCTACCTATTTATGACATTAAATCAAGAAAAATACAGATGTGATGAATAAAAAAATGATGTAAAAAGTTATGTGGTGGGTGAATCAGTAATTAAAATGAACACAGACACACAGAAAAGCACATCACCTCTTCACATATCATAAGCTGGGTTAAATATAGCAGAATTATTTCTCCAGCAGCATCATGTTGAGGCTTTCCAATCCTGTTCCAGCCTGTTATTGATCACTGATCTCATTCTTCTCAGAAACCCCTGCATGCTCAATAACCAATTTCTCCTCAATCGAAAGACTGCATGTTCTGGAGTATTGCCAAAACTTGTTATAGGGCTACATTATGTCTCTCACTACCGTTCATATTACAATCATCTAAAGGATTCAGCCAGACATTCATTAAAAGTATTAGTCAGGTTGCATAAAATCTATATCAGCTTTTTTCCACAACCCATCCTACAGTGCTATTCTGTGTTTCTTTGTCATATTGTTCATCAGAAAGTAATTATGAACAACTTCTAAAATCACAATTAGAATTACCGTACTTGCAAAATTCAGAAAAGATTCATGTTGTTTATTTTGTAAGTTGTCTCCTTTTCAGCCAAAATGTAAGCACTTCCAAAAAATCTCTACTATTCCCCATGAACTTTAGCATGTTAGCACTAAAATCCATATGAAAGGTAGCAAAAGTCCATTCAGCTGACCAAATCTATTACTGGAAAAAGTGGGGTCAGGATACCAAAAATTTGCATCTAAATAGCTCTTTGCAATTGTAATACTGCACACCTTGAAAATGCAAGGACAATTTGCAGTTATTATAAGAAAAAGAGTAAAACATAGTCCAAAGTTGTTCCTTTTTATCCTTTTGTGCTTTAAACTTAAAGGCAAGACTCTATATTAAGAAAGTACTAACTCTAGGAAATACAGAGAGAATGCTGCTTTATAGATGCTAGTTATGCTAGCTGTGTGAATTCCTACAATAAGATGCTAAAGACTGTTTTGTTGTCAACTCTGTAATTATTTTCATATCATTCAAATGGTAAAGCCTTGCTTTTAAGAGCCAGACCTTGCTCACATATGAAATTAAGTCCCCTAAAACTAATTTAATTGATGGTTGCAGGAACTCCAGCCGAATCTCATCCACCCTCGGGGCTCTGCCACCGAGGAGCTTTTCAATCACCTCGGCGACCTCGTCCCCAGAGATTGGAGAGCCCGACCCAGAGTCCCCAGGCTCAGCTTCCTCAATGGAAGGCATGTTGGTGGGATTGAGGAGGTCTTTGAAGTATTCCGCCCACCGGCCC
>CAEFZX010027247.1:0-105179 GCA_903066825.1 Alfaro cultratus | reverse complement strand
GTATATGTAAACTGAGGCTAATGCATATGAGTGTGTGTGTGGGTATGGATGGATGGATGGATGGATGGATGGATGGATGGACGGATGGATGGACGGATGGATGGACGGATGGATGGATGGATGGATGGATGGATGGACGGATGGATGGATGGATGGATGGATGGATGGATGGACGGATGGACGGATGGATGGACGGATGGATGGACGGATGGACAGCACCCGGGGGAATCAGGAAGTCTTCAAAGGTTTGTGGACTCTGATCAACTTCCAGTAAATTAGAAATCAGTGATTTCTAATTTTAATATTTGGTGATTTCAAAACACCAAATATTTCAGTAAGATTAATTATATTTCCTCATTAGTCGGGTTCAATAATCAAGACATGAAACTGCCTCTCTGCCTCTCAAGGTCTTAAATTTAATAAAAGGTGACTTTAAAGGTCACAACTTTGTACAAATGGCATTCAAAGTTACAGTTCTGGAGTTAGAGAGAACTCATGTTATTGTTAGTTAGGGTAATATTTCAAGTGTACAGATTCCTCAGTAAATTGTCTTATGCTTCGGAGATCTTTGTTATGGAACAAAGCATAAAAGCCAAAAATGAAATGCAGCTTAAATTGCTGGAAAAGATTACAACCCCAAAAGTTGTTTTTTCAGGCGCTGCTTCAGCAGGAAAACAAGCGAGTCTGTGTTTGTCTGTTTGTGAGCTTTTTTGTTTTAAATCAATACCTTCTATTTATGGAAGGAACAACCCTGAATCCTTGTGACTGCCTACGGCTCACAAAGATTTCTACAAAAGCTTCCTTCAAAACTGTGTAAATAATTTTTAGAAAGCTGGAAATGTGTGCGATTGATGTGTAACTTTTACAGCTTTTTAAGCCTGGAGGCACAAACCGTTATATCACCGATGAGAACAAACATAATTTATGATGTTTCTGCTTCCATCAGGATGATGATCTTTTGCTTTCATTTTTTTTGAAGTGGTGTAACAAGTTTTACTTTTATAGAAATCAATTTTCAACAGATAAAGTAAAAACTTACCCCCTTAAAGAATGAAAGAAAGAGATTAATTGGGGATGCAACAAACGATTATTTTAATGATCAATTAATTGGTTATTCTGATGATTAATTGGATTAAAACATTAGAACATTCTGCAGGTTTTACATTTAACCTGATTTTTAAATAAAATATTAAAAACACATTAAAAGATTCATATAAATTTAAATAATTTTAAATAAGAAACATTCTACTGCCTAAAAGGCAATAAAAGAATTTGCTTCTGTTTGTAGGAAAAGATGAAACACTAGGTAAAAATATACTTACTTACTAACATCAGCATTAGAAAAACTCAAATCTTTATTCTTGACTTAATACATAATTATAAAAAATAACCCTAACCTTTTTCATTCAAAAAGTTATGTCAACATGTGACATGTTCATTTTACACTGTGTAAATTGTATATTTATTACTTAGTCAATATAACATTCACCACATAGTAAATAATATATTTACTTCCCAGTAAATATGCAATTTACTATAAAGTAAATAGTACTACCACAATGATAGTATTTACTATGATGGTATATTTACTATGTAGTAAATATATTACAATATAGTAAATGGTATACCATAAAGTAAATATACCATTTACTATATAATCACACACATTTACTATTTAGTAAATGGTAAAAAAATATTTATTAT
This sequence comes from Alfaro cultratus, assembly GCA_903066825.1. Classification (NCBI taxonomy): domain Eukaryota; kingdom Metazoa; phylum Chordata; class Actinopteri; order Cyprinodontiformes; family Poeciliidae; genus Alfaro; species Alfaro cultratus. The sequence continues at coordinate 103,475 of CAEFZX010027247.1, read as the reverse complement.
TGATGTTTTATTCCTTTATTTGTTGTGTGTTTTGAACCCACCAGCGGGTCCCTCTCTCCTCCAACCAGATGCTTGACGGCTCCATCCTTCAGGGCCAGAGTGCGGATGGAGCTGCTTTCGCTGTCGGCCACATACAGGCAGCTCCAGGGCTCCTCTGCAGCCAGAGCCAGGCCTGACGGCTGGGCGAAGCTCGCCTTGTGAGGGTAGGCGTTGTTACGGTTCTCCTCGCTGCCGCTGCCCGCCCATCGCACGCACGTTCCCGCCTTGAAGTCACTGTTGCAATTGTGAACACAAATAAATTGATTCCCTGCCCCAATTATAATAACACAGAGCTGTAAAAAAATATTTGTAATTCTGTTTTTACTACAGGTGAAATAAATTTAAATATCAGGTGAAGATAACCTGAATAGGCACAATATGGATTTTATGTTTCAAATTAAAAGCAACTAGGGCTGAGTGGTAAGGCATTCAAAAGAAATATCTCTGATTTCTTCATATCAGATTCAATTTTAGTCCATTTTTTTTCTTGCTTTCTTCCCTAAATGATGCATTTCAAATGACAGAACACATTTTCAAAAGATTACTTACTTCAATGATTCATTCTGTGAGTCATACAACAGTATTAGAGACTGGTTGCAATAATTTTTGTTTAATTATGAGAGTATAGTCATCGTATTACTATGACTGTATTCTTGTAATAATATAACTTTATCCTCATAATTTAAAAAATATATATATCTAAACCTGTCCTACAGTTGATCTTAATTGAAAGATCAAATAAATATAAGCTTTAAAATCCGCTTATAAAACAAGATGGTGGCCATAGATGTGCTGACATCACTCTGAACTATGGATACCCAAGGAATGCATTGGTGAAAGAGAATAAAAAAACATACAATTGTAATCTTGAAAAACTAAAAATATGGAGAATCTGGCCCTAGATAACAAAGTAATCACCCATAAACCTAATAACTGGTTGTGCCGACATCTGCCATTAAGCATTTGCAATAACTGGAAATCAGACTTTTTAAATCGCTGTAGATGGATTCTGATCCCTTCTTCTTTGCATAGCTGTTCTACTTCAGCCTCACTGGAGTGGTTTCAACAAAGAACAACCTGCTTAAGGTCATGCAATGAAATTTCAATCTAATGAGGTTGGCATTTGTCAAGGTTGGTTTGGATAGTTTCACCAAAATACATGCACTGCGTTGCCAAAAACACATTTTCTACAATTTTGTTGGAGATTTAGTAGTCACTGTTTCGATAAGCTTCACAAGACTTATTTCCATCCAGTGTTGCAACCATTTTTCTTACTTCCAGTTTTTAATAATGTGTTGGACAGTTCTTAACCCAATTTTAGCAGTTTCTCCAATCTTTGCTTGATACAAACCAATGATTTGACCCTTTTTAGACGAACATCTTTTCCACAAACACAGGATGTGGTTGTGAAATTTCCTTAGTTAAATCCAGGTGGTGATTATTTTTGCCCATACTGTGTAAATTCCTCATTCAAAAATTGCTTTTTTTTTTGGTAATTATGCAAGTTGAATTTATCTGAGGATTTGAATTTGTCCAAGTGTAGCAAAAAAAGCAACAGAGATCTGTAAGTAGTGAATACTTTCTCTCAGCATCGTAAGTGCTTAAAATAGAGTTATTAGTGTCTTTTTAGCGGATGTGGGATAGTGACCAGGTCTCTCACCCTCCTTTGGGCAGTTTTCCATCCTCCAGGAACAAAGCCCAGATCTGATGGGTCCCTGCCATGGCTATCCACAGCACGTTGTCTTCAGCACCACCTACACATAAGATTAAACCCCAAAACCAAAAAAGAAAAAGCATATTAAAAAGCTGGAAATTTGGACACCAAGAATACATGTTTGACATCACTTAGAAAGCAAATACTATCAACCAAATACAGTTCCTCTCATAAAAAGTGAAACGTATGTCTACATTTTTTCTTTTCCTCTTTTAATGTATCAAACCTTATTAGCTAAACTAAATTATAATTTTTTGGTAACACTTTATTTGAAAGAGTGTGCATACGATTGGCATAACTCTGTCATAAACATGACATAACACCTGTTATGAACATGAAGAAGTCTTTGTAAATATTTATGACTGCTGTAATGAAGTGTGATTTGGTAAATAATTACACTTTTGATGAAAATCTGACACTTTTAATTCAACTTTTAATGCAACTCTGCATTAAAAATGCAATTATTTACCGAATTACACGTCATGACAGCAGTAATAAACATTTATGACGACTCTTTCATGTTCATAAATGGTGTAATGTCATTCGTGACAGTGTAATAACAGTCTTATGCACATGCCTTCAAATAAAGTGTCACATGATTATTTGTCAATACTTTACGTTTGTATGCCATTTTTTGTCATGAGACACCAAGTTTTGTTTTCCTCAACTGGTAAAACACAAACCATCAAATATTTTCTAAGAACAAGAGGCAAAGTGGAATTGGGATGAGATAGTCACAGACTAAATAACTAAATAATGACAGTTCAGATTTACATAACAGTTAACATTAGTTTCCAAAAGGTTCTGCTCATAAAAGTGTAGCAGAAATTGAATAAATATAGATTTATTTATGCACTATTTTCACCTTTCCAGACATTTTTCAGAAACAGTTAAGTAACAAAAACAGGGAGATTTGAAAATAGTCGTCTAGTTCCTTGATCCTTTCTGATCTCTGCAATTCTGAGAAACAGAGGAATAAAAAGAACTTCACGATTGATTTCATATTTACACGTAATGTATGAATCACACGCCCTTCATGAACTCATCTGAAAGGCAGAATATAAATCTCAAAGTGGTCACTTCCAATTGCTAACAGATTTTTTTTTCTCTTCACCTTCAACTGTCTGCATGAAACTTGATCTGCAAAGTAACAGGGCTTGATAAAGTCTCTCTGACTTTATCAAGCCCTGATACACTATGAGAGATCAAATGGATTTAGGAATAATTGATGGATGAGAAGTGTGTGGAGGGAATACAGAATCAGGACAGAGGGGAATCTGTCTGGCAAGCAATAAGAGAAAGGTCAGAAGAAGAGAAGGAGAAAAAAAAAATTACCCGTCAACTTCCAGGCAAAAACTCACCGGCACTCCCAAGCGTCACGTCCCACGGAGAGCTGATTGGCTGCTGGGGTCCCGTAGCCCCGCCCTCTTTGTCTGTCCCCTGTGTCCCTACGCCAGCGAGAGAGCTGACTCGTCCCTGCACCAGGTCAACCTACAAACGAAAGCAGAATAGCAAACTTTTCCATGCAAGCATCATCTCAAACCTCAGCAGCTTTCCAGGGACGGAGATGGAGAGAGGCGCTACCTTTCGAATCAGGTGATTTTCAGTGTCGGCCACATACACAGCGTCTCCTTTGATGGCGACGCCCTGTGGGGAGTTGAAGGAAGCTTCGGCCAGGATGCCATCTTGTCTGCCTCTTTCAGGTCCTGCAGCAGAAGAAACGCAGTTAATTCACAGAGAATGACTTCTCCTTAAAGTGGGGAAATGTAACTTTTATTAAAAAATAGTACATACATATTTGTTAAAACTGTCACTATATCATGACAGTATAGCATGAGACTGATAATTTGTGAAAAAAGTCAAGTTCCTCTTCCTAATCCCAGTGCTAACTACAGAAATACAAATCTCATTCAAAAACAACCAATCAGAGCCAGGAGGAGAGTCTTAGCGCTGTCAATCATTCTCGTGTACGCACCTCTCAAAGTCTCCAACTTGCTCTCTGCAGCTACAGCTTCTCTCCGTCAGCAAAGGCTGTCATGAATACTCAGGCTAGTTAGCATAGCCACCAGCGGATAAACAGTTTTCCTGGTTGTTCCTCCGCCATTAGCACGCTGAGCAGCACATACACAAGATTTACTGACAGCACCAAGACCTACATCTTGGCTCTGATTTGTTGTTTTTAGGAGGAGAAGGAGGAGTTCAATCTTTTGTCAGATTATTTGTCTCATATTATACTGTCAGAGGAGGACATAGTGACTGCTTATTTAATTTTTTTTATATATAAAAGTTAATACCAGTAACTGGTTGAACCATGTGTGATTTTGATCTTACAATTATGCACAACGAAGAGGTGATCTTTTTCAAAACCCATTGGCATTCAGGTTGCAACATAAAAATAAAGGGTTGTGCAGTACTTGTGGATGTAATTACGACATTGCTAATTAACAGGTGGCAGTTTCTTCTAAATCTCTCCACAAAGATGAGGTAAGTCAACACAAAAATAAACTCAGTCCTCTACTTTCTTTTCTCGGTTGTTCACACTTAGGTCAGTGCCAAAATGGCAGCATGTTCTCGTCTCCACTGCTGCCAACCGTTCTGCTGGTCTGAGGCCAGCACAGTCTGGTTCCATTGAGAGGCACTGAGGCAAAAGCCTCACCTCACCATCGCTAAAACATTCTCAATTATTGCTCATTATCTGTCTAATTCTTTTTACAGAATCAGAAATGTACCAGTATTTCTATATAAACTGACTTTACTGCACATGTGCATTCATGTGTACCTCCACTTTAGGGTCTCTCTCTACTGTTTTGCACATATGGGTTGAAATTTTTGGCAATTTTTCCTCTGCAAAATAGCTCTAGATCACTCGACTGGATGGTGAGGAATTTTCAAGCCTTTCCTGGGAATATCAAATAGATTAGAATCTGGTCTTTGACTAGGTCATTTTTACGCATTAATATGCTTCCATTTGAGGCTGCGACTAACAATTATTTAAGTATTGATTATTCTGATTTTAAAAATTACAAATTTCTCCTGATTTTTCATTTAATCACTAAAGCTTATTTTTTACAAAATAAAAAATTCAAAAATAAATTATTCAAATTCTTGTTTTAAATAAGAAAATAATCATTCTATTGTTTAAAATGAAGCATTCCTTTAGTAAACTATTGATTATTTGTAGCAAAGGATGCATCTACAGCTAAAAAATATTTTTAACATCAACATGTGAAAAACTTGGCCTGTTTTGCTCGTCTTGTGTGTAGGACAGATCTGTTTATTATTTTCTGGCTTAACCAATTAATAATTTGGATAGCAAAATGTGCTTAAAAGAAGATTTATAAAAATAAAAAAAAGTTTAAACCAGTTGAAGATAAAATTATGCTTCTTGAGTTCTGGGTAAAACTTATTTACAGGCAGATGTTTTTGTTTTTTTATGTTATATATATATATATATATATATATATATATATATATATATGTGTTTGTGTGTGTGTGTGTGTGTGTTTGTGCGTGTGTGTGTGTGTGTATGTGTGTGTGTGTGTGCGTGTGTGCGTGTGTGTGTATGTGTGTGTGTGTGTGTGTGTGTGTGTGTATTATACAGTTTGACTTAATTCCTGCTCTTTGTATGTTGTTTCTTCAACAAATGAGATTTTTTTCAGCATCTATACTCCAATTAATGATTAATCGATTTCTAAATTATTATTTCAATAGTCGATTAATCCATTTAATTGCTTCAGCCCTACTTCCATTGAAGTTTGGTTGTATGTTTGGAGACTCCAGGATTCAAATGGGGATGAATACAAATGAATAAAAGTCCAACTTTTCAGATATTTGTAAAAAAAAAAAAAAAAAAAAACATGAATCATTTCAGTTCACAATTACGCTCTACACATTAAATCCCATGAAAATAAATCCAAGTTTCTGGTACACAAAACTGAGACTCCGTACCTCCTACAACATGTTGCAGCTCTCCAGTGGCGGAAGAAACCACCAGGATTCTGTGATGGCCCGTGTCTGCTATCGCCAGCTTCTTGTTGCCCTGATCCAACGCCACCTTCCCGGGAAAAGAAAGGATGCTGGGAGGCAACGAGTCCCTGTACAGCTTTATCCCCACTGAGTGCGTCTTCAGCTGTTCCCGATAATATCGGAGTGCGCCATCGGCGAAAAGAGTCAGCCGCTCGCTGTGGCCTTCACCCACCAGGGAGAAGAGCAAGTTGCCACGTGGCCCCAGCAGGACCAGCGTGGGCCAGCAGGAGACCTCCAGTTCATGCCAGAGAGTCGCCTCGCTGTCGTTGACCACTGGGTGGCAGATGTCGTAGCGGAGCACGGCGCTCTGGATGTTGTCCAGGACCTTCGGAGGATCAGAAACAGACACAAAGTGAGTAAAAAATGAAATCCTTACTGGGAAATTATTTATTTTATCTACGCTTCATAGATACTGTAAATATTTCAACTTTCTTTCTGGTCATACACTGATTAAAACTTGATGGTAGCTGAAAGCTAAGTTGATCAATTTGATTAAAATTACACAACATTGTCATTTTAAGCTGAGTTGGAATTAGAGTCATTTTTCATTATAGACAAACTCAAGGCCAGGGGGCCAAATCCGGGCCGCCCTAACTTTTTATGTGGCCCTCTAGACCAGGGGTGTCAGAACAAAAACACAGGTGCCACTTATTGGCTCCCCTGCTGTTAATGCCTTATACACCGATCAGGCACAACATTACGACCACTGACAGGTGAAGTGAACAGTACTGATTATCTCCTCATCGCGGCACCCGCTGGTGGGTGGGATATATGAACGCTTTCTCTTGCATTTTCTTTCTCTTTTCAAAGTCGATCTCTTAAAAGCAGGAAAAATATATAAATTATACTTTCAGCTAGATCTTGTAATGCCGCATGTTGAATAGGATTAGTTTCGTTTTAAGTGAAGCATTTTTTGTCTTGATTTGCCTAAATTATCCTGATGAAAGACCAAAACATATTAAAATAAACCTTTAAGCAGGTATTTAACATACTTTTCATTCATCCCACATTTCTGTATTAATTTTTTTTAATTGGTCTGACAATATTTTCACCTTAAATGTTGTTTTCATTAGAAGAAAGTAGAATATTATCACAATTAACAAAACTTAAGGCTTGAAAATATTAGTCTGTGCACAATTAATATATATTATGTATTTCACAGAGTGCCACAATTTTATTTTTAATTAGAACTATTACTGTGGATAAGTGCAACTTTATGTGAGCAGCCATTTCTTGGATGCAATGTTCAGGGTTTCTCTCAGTGCATTACAAGCCTGGCGGGCCACCAGGCTTTACTTGTGCCCCCACCTTTGCTTATTCTTTTAAGTCTTTTTAAAATGTTTGCATTTCTTAAAACCTTATAGTTGGTGTTAAGGTATTAATCTTCCAATCTTTCAATAACACATAATTGTCAAGTGATACTTTAAAATTTCCTGTTAACTTTAGACATGTTTTAACTCAAAAACACAACAGGCTGCTAGATGAATGGCTGCCCTGGTGCCCAATGTTCTTCTGTCATTCCCATTTTGAAGAGTGGCAGGGCAAAATTAATTTTCATGTTACATCATACTTATAGGCAGGGAAACAGGAAGTCATGGGTTATCAACTAAACAGCTATAGATATTGATTAATTTGAAAAAGCAGGAGTTTTTTATTGCAAGAAAATCAAAAATACCAAAAAGTGGAAATTAATAGTAAAAACTAAGATAGAAAATTTCTCTCTCACTTAATAAATGCACTAAAATTAAAGTTTGTATTTTTCTAAACTTTTTATTGGAGGATTAAGCTACTGTTATGCTAGCTTAACTTATTTTGGCAGTTTTTAAAATGCAGAAAAGCTTTCCCAGACCAGTCAGCCCAAAGACAAACAAACCACGACAACACTTACTTTTTCATTGGGGAATTTGGCAGAGTGCACACCGACAATCACCAGCCCATCTGCGAAAGGGATTAAACAGACAGAGAGAAAATTATACCAGCCATAAAAACACATTAGCATGAAAAGCAGTGTTCAAAGCATAACAAGCACATAATAGACATATAGGATGTTTAATACTATCGGATATTAACTACGGATTAATAATAATCTGTAAAAATTTGATTATTGTTGCTGTTTTAATGCTCTAAGATTTTTTAATCATCATCAAATTTGTTTTACAGACAGTAAAAGTATCATGATACAGTAAGTATCATGATATGATTTGCAACTTGGCCAACAGCAACTGAGAATCAAAGTTTTTGAAGCGGGTTCGAGGGAAAAACCTTTAGTGATGCTAAAAATCTCATGGGAGAAACTTCAAAGAACACAAACCAGGTTTCCTTCCCGTTTCTTAATGAGGGTCAGACAATGCACTGAAACATGTTCCTTTTTTGTACAGTTTTCCCACATTCAAAAGTTACAGTCCTGAATGTAAAGACATCTGAAATGTGCCTCATCGGTAGGAGAGTTTTCCTGAAAGTATATATTGATCCAAGTGGCAAAAAGTGATAAAATATATTTTTATAGGCATGTGAATCACTTGTAAATGGTGAAAATCTGTCAAATAAAGCAAAAATATTACCATGAGTAATAACTATTAAATATTGCAACATGAATAAATTGTAACAAGACATTTTAAATATACTGTACTTTCTGACATGCTATGGCTAGGAATAATTATGATTGAACAGGAAGAAAATATTAACTACTGAGCCATAGAAGGTGTTGTTTGTAAGCATAAAGTTTATCAGGTAACAATATGTTTGTTAATCTACAGAGCGTTTTAATATTGTCATCTGTCAATGTTGACTGATCACATACAGTCCTGGCATGGCTCAGTTTTACAAAGCAGGATATTCTGGCAACATATCAGAGTATGGTGAGGGAATTATATTGTCTAAACTGAACGCTCCAAGAATTTTTAGCAATTTGTTTTTACTTTTTTTCTACAAGTAGTCATTTCATCAATGTGCTTCACTACAGGCAGACCAGGCTTGTAAAAAAAAACTTCTTATCAATTTTAATGTGCCGGTCGGCTAGATCGCCACGCCAATGCTCTAAAAATGTCTCTTGATTTCTGATACATGTCGGTATATTTAGACAACTTTCAGAAGGAATAAGAGTTGAATCAAAATAACCAAAAAACTGCCACAGGTATAATTGAATAAAATGAACCATAAACGTCAAATAAATAAGAGCACACTGATTATGTTCCTCTAAATTTGTCTCAAATACATAAAGCAAAAATTTGAGTGCATATGATGTTTTTAAGTCTGGAGTCCATCTTTGAGCTGTTCTAGGCTTTACAAACCAAACTTTATGAATCACATACTCTTTATAAACCCATATTGGTTCAGTTAAGCTGGCTCTTTATTACAGAAATTACTGTAAACAGATCCAACAAGCCACTTCCTGAGCAGCTAAAGGCTCCACTCACTTCTGTCCCTTGCAACCTCTGCCAAACAGTGTAGTAGCAGTAACAGATTGTAGTGACAATGGGAGGGTGAGTGAGCGGACTGTGGGAGTGAATGAACTGGGTGGCTCCCACACCTCACCGACCAGAGCTGCAAACAAAATGTACCCGAATCAGTGCCAAAGATAAGAGCAGCGCTGACACTGTGCTCTGAGCGCTGCCAGGCTCACAACTCAATTATAACACGCCGCCCAATGAGATGATCTTTGAAATTAAGTTTCTGCTGGATTTAAGAAAGTACATTAAAGAATTATATTCCATTGACATTTAACATGTAACCCATTTACAGTAACATATTTTAAGTATAACATACTTAAAATTGAAACCATCAAATGAGCTTCAGGACACAGAAGGTTTAACTTTACAAGCAGCTGGTTGTTTAAGTTCATACTATGCGCTACAGCGAAGTGGGGAGTCATGCATGAGGACTGCAGTAACTTCCACAGCAGCTGGGAATTATTTTTGGTTACCATCTCTTAGCAGCTGAGATAAGGGCCTTCCTGCTCTTGGAGAAGAAGCAGACGGTTTTACTACAGTTCCCCTTCCTAAGTGGGCTAACATATGTAATGCGCCGTGTTGTGCAACACAGAAGCACATTGCTTTATTTAAGGGTTCCTCCACATTTTCCATCAAAAAATTCATGATTTCTTTTTGGGTACAAGTCAAATTTTAATGTACTTCAATTTTTTTTCAGGTCATTTTGGTCATGCAGGTAGAATCATTTAATGCAATTTTAATTTTGTTTTTTAAGTGGAGTTAGCATTAAGGTGCTCCAAACCATTAAAAGTTGCAAAACAAATTATAGCATGACAAACAAGAGATACAGCACCATAACAACTACTATGTTAGAAACAAATGTCATAATTAGTTTATTGGTAAGACGAATTAGTGATATTGGTTTGAGTAATTGGGGTTTAGAGGTTACCTTTCGAACAGAACAATGTGTTTCTGCATATAGAGAAAAGTCCAAAATCTACAGGAGTCCCCCAAGGCTCAACCTTAGTCCCCATTTTATTTGACATATTTACTAATAAAGTTAGAAAGATTATGTCTTCTGTTAAATTGCTTATTTATGCAGATAATAGTACATTTTACACAGTTGGCACTACTTTGTGATAGCATGCATTACTGTATAGCTTAAGATTGGCTGGATATTAGAAGAAAATTAAATAAAACTGAATTATTAGATACTGCTGGAATCTACCTTAGAATGGGAGCTTATTGAGAGAATTATTCTATAAATATTTGGGTATTTGGTTGGATTATGACCTTTCCTTTTTGCATATTGAGCATTTAGTTCCCTGAATCAAACACTGTTGACAAACTGGAGTGTTTTTATGTTTTCATCACAAACTTACAATAAGATTTGGGAGAAAATTACGTCTTGTTCTAGTAAGTTAACACCGAGCCTGCTTGTCTAAGATGTGTGGCGCTGAAAACCTAAAAATGAATCCACTGGGATAAATTTAGGAGTTTTCAGGATGAATCAGGGAGAAAATAATTTCAAGAAGGATACTGGCAGAAAGGGAAACATTATGCTTATTTCAATAAGAGCAATCTCTGATCCCAGAGAAGTATGACAGACTCTTTAATAAAAAGGTACCTTAAAAACATAAATTTTAGTTCGTCTTGAAAGTGCCATTCTCAGTAAAAGTGGTTGCATTAGGCAATCCATTAGATTGTCCTCCTGTGGATCTGTATTTAAATTAGCCAGCATGTGGCTGTAATCGCACTGCTACTGATAATACTTTGCTTTTCCTTTTATCAACTGTAACAAGCTCATATAAACCTTTGGCATCAAATTCATCCCAGAGGAAACGAAAGGTACATATACTATGACAAGTACTGCCTTTCACTAGGAACTATGATGGAGAAGGCTAATTTATATCCTACACAATGACAAAAAACCCCAAATCCTATATCAGATGTGCAACTCTTTAATGGTAGCATTTGCACAGGATTTAAAAAATCTGCAAACCAAGTCAGAATGACGAAGCTTGTTGTTGAAGGCTGCAGGGTGAGATTTTAGTGTTTTTGTGCTGTGGAACAAAATGTATTTCAGAGAAAAAAAACATGAGTTTTCATTTATTTTCATCATAATTTCACTTTTCACATTATCGGGACTAAATTCAATATCCTTTGTGGATAATATAGTGGGTTTTTATCCCCGTTTTTTATGTATAAAATTGGACGCCCTTCACCCATCCCCACCCGCAGGCATCCTTGTTGCCATGGTCTACCTTTTCTTACTGTCACAACCACAGTAATAAGCCCTTTTCATGGGCGCGCACACACACACACACACACACACAGTATGCACAGACCTTCAACAGAGTATCTCTTCTCCAGCTGGTGCAGGTCAGGGAGGATGTGCATGCAGTTGATGCAGCAGTAAGTGAAGAAGTCCAGCAGCACCACTTTGCCGGCCAGCTCCTTGCTCAAAGACAGAGGCTCTGCAGTGTTCAGCCACTCTAAGCCTGGAGGAAATCATAGGACACAGTAACGCTTTTGTCTTTGAAATTTTTTTTTAGTTCACTTACTACTTGAGCAAAAAATAGCTATTTTCACTCTGCATTTAAGTCACATGAGTGCATCTCTATTAAAACATTTTTTTTACTTCTGTAATACGATTTGGATTAATTCACAGAAGTGTCAAGGATACAGTTATCTCTGCTATTTGTTTATGGATTCCCAAAGTCACCAAAAGTGGCTCAACTTCCCCAAACCTTAAAAGTTTACTCACATCAAAAGAAAAAACAAGTGATACTGCAGGGCAATCAAAGTGAAATATTCCCTTTTACACTTAGTCGAACCAGTGAGAGCAACAAGTGTTTACCGTTTACCTATCTGCTAAGCTAAATGAGTCAATTAAGTAGAAGGAGCTCATTTGTGCTGAAGATCTCCACCTGCTGGTGTAATGAGATGTTGACAACATGCTGTAATAGTTTATCCCAAATTATTAAGATAAATAATGATTATTCTGGCCTGAAAAATCAACAAGCTGACTTTTATTGGAAACTAAATTAATTAAAAAATAAAACTCAAAACCAATCGCAGGAAAAAAAAAAAACATACTAAAATGGATGTAAATTTATTTTCTTAAATTTATTTCTACTCATTAAAACCTGACTGGCTGTTATTTACCAGTACGCAACCCAAAGGTGGTAGGAAGGGTTTGGTACCAGTTTTCAAGCCTTTGTTGACCCATTTCAAATGTTTTTGGACCTTTTCCACAAACATTAAAAACAATCATACACATAAAAGGCGACAGCACACTGCAGACCAAGAGTCAAATATGGAAGATTCAAAATAATGATAGTTCATTTCCTGAATGTGTTGCCACTTCCTGTTTATCACAAGTTAGAAAACAACTTGACTGCAAGAAACTACAAGCCTCACAAAAGTTTTCATACCCTCTGAAGCTTGCAAACCATGTTTGCAAGAGTCTAAATGTGTTGTTGAAGTGTTTGGCTTTCAATGTTTCTTTCAAATAAAAATCTAAGAATGTTTAGCACACATTTGTACTCTAATGCCCCTAAATTAAACCTAACTAATTGCATTCACAAGTCAGGCTAATAAGTAAGCAAGAAAGGAAAATATTAAACAAAAAGCAGTAAAGAAGCCCATGTAAAATCTGGGGGAGGTGCAGTTCAGGTGTGATATCATGTCACCATGACAACCATCAGTCATGCACTCCAAAAATCTGGCCTTTCAGGAAGAGCGGCAAGAATATATAATAGACGTTGTTGAAAGAAATTTCTGTTTCTACATGTTTGATAGACGTCCAAGTAGGGGACAAAGAAAACCTGTAATGTAACCAAAACTGAACTTTTTTGGCCATTAGGTATTTTGTGGTGGCGAACCAACAGCAACCCATAAAACATTATGGCAGCAACATCCTGGAAGATGGATGAAAAAGCCTGGAAGAAAACCTGCAAAGGGCTTTAAAACAGTTTCAACTGGGATGAGGGTTTACTTTCCAGCAATGAAAATACCTTTTATTTTGGGACATCGGAATGAAGTGGGCTGCTTACAGTTTTACACCACACTTTTCAGATAGTTTTGTATAACATTGTGTTGATTTAACAAATATCTCAAAAAAAGACTTGGAAGTTTAATGGAATTTGAAACAGCTGTTGCTATGAAGACTGCACTCTATCTATGGGCGTCAACACCCATACACTGTTGACAACCCTATAATGATTATAATGTCAAACCAACACCAAGCAGCTGATCCGAGTTTGGTCAAAGTTAATTAATATTATTTATTTATTTATCTATTTATTTATTTGTGCTGCTCTTCTTAGATTACTGGCAATAAATAAGAATCACAAACAGCTGCTAAAAACTGGTGTTTAGATTGTATTTAAGTTCCTTCAAAAACATGTTGGGAAATAGCTATGAAACTGTTGTTGAAAGCCATGCAGAAAAAGAAGATGGTAACTTGAACATTTATTTTATTAAAACAATTAGAATCGTAAGGAAAATTACTTGTTAAACTCCTGTCAAACTGTTCTGGAGGGAGGATATTTGCTAAGGAAGCTAAAGCTGCTACATGATCTAACCTGTCTGAAAATCCGGTATCTTCAGGTCTTCCCTCTCGTCTATCTTTTTCAAATACTGGTAGACGAGATCTTCCTTTTCTTGTTGTGTTGTGGCATCATCTAAAGCGTAATCGAGCTGACTTTGAATGGGAAACAGTGTAACGAGGCTGCAGTGGGACGCCATGATTGCACCAAAAACTACAACATTGATGACGGGCAGCGTCTGTAGTTCCTTAAGGTAACAATAACCAATCACAGCAGCCGCGTGGCCAAACCGACCAATAGGAGTGACGTTGTAGATTCGCAACGTTCATTTCAGCAGAAAGATAAAATACGACACTTTTTAAAATTACTTTTTTGCTGAAATTCAAAAATTATATAAGATTTAACGTAATTTCTGTGTCATTTGGATTTTTTAAGATGTTCTACTGAAGATATTTAAGCATTTTACTGTTATTAAAAATGTAGAATGTGTGGCTCTTTTTGTCGTGTTATGTTTACTTAGTTCATCGTTGTGTTGTGGCGGTAAGGTAAGGGTGGCTAACAGTTACACACAGCAGAACATGATCAAAATATATCAAAATATTTTCGAAAGCATGATTAATATTTTATAAAGTGAGTTATTCGGTTAGTCAAATGTCTACACGGGAAATATTCAATACAAACAGGTTTGGTGTCACTTTTGCTTCGGAAGAGGAATGTAAGCCAAACGTTATTAGTTGTGTAATAACCTTTGTTTTGAGGTGACTCTTCCTAAGCTAAGTTCGCTGCTGCTCCAAATGTCACAGAAGGATGACTCCGAAAATGACATTTGGGAATATAAACCCCTGGAGAAGAAAAGAAAGAGCAATAAATCGCTGTGCGTTTCCAAAAGAAGATGTACTGCCAGGAAAACGTCAAAGAAGGACAGCTCTCCCTCTTTCAGGTCAACAGAGAAGAGTACAAAACCCAAAACATCTCAAAGTGGAGATTCCTCTGCTGTTGGGGAGGCAGTTGAAAGCAAACTTTTATTATCAAGTGAATTATCCGTCAAGTGTTCTGCAACAGAGGTAATCCAAAGTGACAGCAATTCAACCGAGAGGCAGATGTCTGAAGACTTCTGTCCCATCTGTCAGATGCCTTTCCACATTCTGGTTGTACAGTCTCAGAGATGGCATGTTGCTGAATGCCTCGACAACCCCAGGGACAAATGCAAAGGTAAACATCCACCATGTAGTTTCTGTGTTCTGCAAAATTCATTTAACTTCTTCACATTTTGCCACTTTACAGCCATAAACTTCACCCTTCACAACGTGTTGGTGTTTGTGTTGTGACAAAAAGTAAAAAAGGTTTAATGGTTATACATACTTTTGCAGTAAACGGTATATGTGACACTAAATAAAGACTGTAGTCAAATAGTAATTGTATAATTAATTAATCTCCAAATGGAGAATTACTGCTGCAATATAATATTTCAGGGTTTCCACAGTGTTCTATAAGCCTGGCAGCCCTCCAGGCTTATAATAAGCAATTAGCATTACTTATTTATTTAAGTTTTTTTTATTTGCATTTTTTAAAGATTTTATAGTTGGTCTTAAAGTATTAATCTTCCAATCTTTTAATACCACATAATTATCAAGTGATATTTTCAAATTTCCTGTCAACTTTAAACATTTTTTAACTCAAAAACAAAGCGGGTCGTTGGATGAATAACTGCCCTAGCACCCAACCACCAGGCTTTATACGTTTTCTGGGGGGAATCTTGTATTTCAGCATCATTTCATTATTTCTTTGGAAAGTTGTTATTGTAAAGAAATGTAATCGGATGCTCTAGTTAGATGCAATTTTGTGTGTTGCAGAGTAACCTTGAAAAACCTCAGGTAAAAATGTTGCAGAAAACCCCCAGTGGTCCTTAAAACAAACAAAATCTTGCCTGATAATTAGTTTTTATTCCCCACCTGATGTAATTGTGTTGGACAGATGACTTTGGCCTGTGTGATTTATTGTGTTTGCCCTTCTGAGCTCCTTTATTGTCTCTTATCAAACACCTAAGTGCTTGCTCAGTCAATGACTCGATGCAATCAACTGGACGCCTATTGGGAGATTACATTTCACAGGTTTCCCTTTAAGTCTATTTAAATAAATTTGTCATCAAGTCACATTAAGAGTTTATAATCTTTAGCAAATTTTGTTTCTGAAAAGTTTGAGGAATTATTTGAAGTATTCAATTAAAAAAAGGTAATTTTTGATTGAAACTTTAAAAAAAATAAAAATATATTTACACCATATAGAAAAAGAGCTTTAAATGATTGTTTTTCTTTAAACATCATTTATTGATCTAGTTTCCTGACCCGATAAAGGAAAATAGTGATGGGTCTGGTTTCCTTTCAGTGTCAGCTCAGATTAGGGATGCACAATATTAGATTTTTGGTCGATATCCAATATGTTGATATACGCAAACTCATTTGGCTGATAACCGATACCAATACCGGTATTTTCTTTCCTATATATACACTTACTGAAACTATATGGCATTCTCTATTCTAGTTAAACACTAGTCAATTTAGCCTGCTACCAAATGCAAATGCTAAAAAGGAGGCTGAAAATGATGCAACACTTTTGTTTAATGTCAAATTTATTCATGACATTTGCTCTAAGACAATGACAACACTCAAGAAGTTCAAATTTTGACATTGTGCTGTGCTGCAGGCATCTGGTTAGTCATATAAAAACGCCTTTTATATCGGTGAGTTATTTTGACGGAATGTCCGATATCAAATTTTGCAGATATCGGCCGATACCATGCCAATAATATCGTTCATCTCTAGCTCAGATTTGTTGTGTGGGATGGAAAAAGTGAGATATTCAGCTTTTTGATTCAATGGCACAAAACCAGATTGAATGTAATTTAACCACAATCACAAAACTGATGAAAAAAATTACCTAAGTCTGATTGATTTTTGTTTCCTTTTTCCAGAATGTCCAGATGGCCTCCAGTGCTCTTCCACCATTCCAAACCATTACAAGAAGTTCAACCACATGCTTCTCGCTGAGACCCGTGCAAACGGCAACACCGCGGCCCCCAGTCTGTCCTGGCAAACAGAGACCAACAGAGAAGCAAATCTCCAAGAAATTCAGAACAATGAGGCGCTCAGCTTTCCATTAGATCGCTCTCAGGGGACGACTTCCTTCCCTTCTTCCTTTTCCAGTCTGAATCACACTCCAACACCTCTGACAAAACCTAGAAATGGCCTTCTGTTGCTGCGTTCTCCTGGGCCTGACGACTTTAAGAAAAAGAAAGGCTGGTTGGGGAATAATATTAAAGCTCAGAAGTCAGTTTGTGAGATTTCATCCACTCCTGTCAAGGAGATTCTTTCAGATCAAGCTTGTGAAGTTTCAACAGAGAAGCAGACATCTCTCAAAGATGATGATGATGATGATGATGACGACGATGGGATCTCCTACTCTCCGCTGTCTGAGCTCCCTGCAGAGTCTGAAATTAACTGCAGAAAGTCTCTTTTTCTTAATGAAAGCTCTGGTAATGAACACTCAGTGATTCTGTTCAACGACAGCTTCTCGAGTGAAGATGAAATCCTGGCTGAATTCATAGACAAGAACTGTGAAGAAGGTGCAACGTTTGATGATCCCTCCTTTTCCTCCTCATCTCAGCTGGATCCAGTTTCTTCATTAGCACCTACTAATCAGCAGGCTGCAGAAGCTCCTTGTGTATCTAGGAGGCAAACCAGCAGCAGCAGCTTTCAGTCTCCACAGAGTGTCGTTTTAGAGCGACTAAGAGAAACTATTTGCTTAGAGGTTCACAGCAGTCAGAAACTTCATTCTTCTCAAGTATCTTCATCACAGGATTCATTTGGGTCAAATTATCAAAACATGCTGCCTCGGAAAGGCCAAAGCAAGGCAGTCCAGGGTTCTGGACTGAAGCAGACTGACATCGGGGTGTTTTTTGGTCTCAAACCGCTCAAGGATACAGAAACTGAAAGTTTACAAAACAACCTGGACTCGTCCTCTGTTCCAGCATCTGGTAAGAACCCGGGATGGCACAAACAAAGGAAAAGAAAAGCTGACCCAGAGACGGAGGTAGCGCAGGCAGCGGCGATCGGAAATGACTCGGTTTGCGCTCAAAGTGACGCGGGTAGAGGTGGGAACAGAGGATGGAGACGAAGGTGGAACAGAGTAAATGCTGACGGAGAAGTGCAGCTTCCCCGTTGTCCGTTTTATAAGAAGATTCCAGGTCAGTAAGCAAGCAAAGTTGGAATATAATTAAATGATGTATTTCAGTTAAAAATGGCAATATAGATGAATTGATATATTTTAAATGTATCTTGAAGGTATTTTTGATTATTGTGACTTATGGAAATAAACCTTTTAGGGGTAATCTAATGTAACTGTATATAATGTCTCGATTGAGGGGGGAAAAAAAGTCAAAATTCTGTGGTTTGTGACATGAGCTTTCCCTAAAATGTTCTCAGGTACGAAGTTTGTTGTCGATGCGTTCCATTATGGTGAGATTGAGGGCATAACCTCGTACTTCCTGACACATTTCCACTCGGACCATTACGGAGGCCTGACCAGATCCTCCACGTTTCCAATCTACTGTAACAGAGTGAGTCCAGCTGCGGCACGCCAGCAGCTCCTCCTGTTTACCTCTCCTGATAACTAGATTTCTTTCCCAGTGGTTAAATTTATGTGTGGCTGTTCAACAGTGAGTCATGATGTTATGTCACTCATTTCAAGCTGTTAGATATTCGTCTGCACATGGCTTTAACGCTCTCTTGGAACAAAATACGGTTAAAATAACTTGTCGTTTTTGTCCAGATTAATCTTCACTTATTTGGGCAGAGAATACAATTCAGTTGCTAAATGCCTCTAATTTCTCACAGTTAAAATTGAAAAGTTATAAAATGGCCTGTTTTTGTAAATGCAATTAAACCTTGACCCACTCTTTGTCTTCAGTCACTCAGAGTAATGAAAAATCAGCTTGTGGTCGCAGCAATAAAAACTTAATGAGTTCAATTACATTTTAAAAACCTGTAATTCTGTTTTTAGGTGTCTTTAGTTGTGCGGAAAAAAACGCACAATGTGCTGGAAATTTAATTTTTCTGGACCTCTGACTATATTTTGCTACAGTTCACATGTGAAATAAATATTAAATACAAATTTAATTTATTGTCCCGCTGTGAAACCTAAAGTTATGTTTTGAAGCATAAAAACAAAAAAAAAACAAAAAACGAATTACTTGCTCTGTCATGTAATTAATAAAAGCCAGTGGTACTGCAAATAACAATTATTTCAGGGTTTTTTTTTTATTGATTTTATTCTGATTAATTGGATTTTTTTTTAAAAAAGCCCCATTTGCTGATTTTTCATTGTAATCAATTACATTTTTTCTATACAGTATTCAAAATACATTAAGAGGAACATAAATACTGAAATTCCTTTTTTTTCCTTTTTTTTTAAATAAAAAAAATAAAAAGGCTATGTTTTGTTGTTTATGAAGTTGTTTAAAAATGCAATAATAGCTTTTCTTTTGTGAATTTGAACCAGGTGAAGGCGTTTTATATTGAATGCAAAATGTATGTGTGCCTCCTAATCCGAGTCCTTTCATAAAATACAGTGGTTAATTGGTTATTCTTTTATCAATAATTTTAGTTGTGGCCAGAAAAAGATCACATTCTTGTCTGGTTGCCAAGGTAACCGACCAATTTGACTGGTTCCTGTCTCCTCCTGTCAGATCACGGGGAACCTGGTGAAGAGTAAGCTTCGGGTGGCGGAGCAGTTCGTCCACATCCTGCCCATGAACGCCGAGGTCACCGTGGAGGGAGTCAGGGTCATCCTCCTGGACGCCAACCAGTGAGTCAATGGGGAGAACCCGCTGCCTTGCTCAAGGGTTAGGACTGTGACAGGGTTCATACAGGAGCTTGAAACCCTGGAAAATGCTTGACTTTCAATGAGGTGTTTTCAAGGCATACTTTTTTCTTCCACTCAACTTTCTTGGATGTTGAACCAACGGCTAAAAAAAAAAGTGCAGTGTAGACTAGTTCATTTGTATTATCTCCAAAGTGTGGTGCTGGTAAAGTTTGAAAACTCAGCTTGAAAATACTGAATTTTACAGCGGAGAAAAGTGAACAAAACACAATCGGAAAAATATTTACTAGTCTTTAAAATTCCAATGATGACAATTGTGATCAATCCACATTTTCCAAATATTAGTTTCTTCTTATGATACAAATCCATCTGTCCGTCCTTCCATTCTTCTGTCCATCCATTCCTCCCTTCATCCATCTGGTTTGTAGTCTATTCATCCGTCCAAACGTTGTGTTTTTCGTGAACAGTGTAGAAATATCAGTGGTGAACTCATTGAACTTTACGTAAAATCGATTTCAAACTACTGAACATTGAGCTTTCCATCCTTGTTCCTTCAGTTGTCCAGGAGCTGCAATGCTGCTGTTTTTCTTGCCCGATGGACAGACGGTTCTCCACACCGGTGACTTCAGGGCCGACCCCTCCATGGAAACGTATCCGGAGCTGCTCAGCTGCCGGGTTCAGACTCTCTACCTGGACACAACGTCAGTATCTGAACATACTCTGTGCTTTTGGGTTACTTTCAGGAGGTTTTAATGGCTGCTTATCGTTGTAGCTACTGCAGCCCTGAGTACACGTTTCCCAGGCAGCAGGAAGTCATCAGCTTTGCAGCCAGCAGGGCCTTTGAGTTGGTGACTCTGCACCCGCGAACACTCGTGGTGTGTGGCTCGTACTCTGTGGGGAAAGAAAAAGTCTTCTTAGGTATGTGGTTTGGGATCTTCTTTAAGAATTTATATGACCTATATCTCAAATGCAGTGCATTACGACCATAAACCTAAAGAAGGGTCAATAAACTAACACCTGAATATAAATTAGACTATTACTTTAAATTTCACTCTTAAATTAATAAATGTCTTGCTGTCAGTATGAACATATGGACACGTAGTGCAACCATATCTAAACCAAACTGTTTTTGTTTTTTGTTGGGGGGGTTTTCCACAGCCTTGATTCACTTTCATCCTGCTAAAATGTCACCTGTTATTAAATCTATATTGAAACGCGAGTGCAGAGACATGGGATTTCAGGAATTGTCTGTTTGAAGAAAGTAATAAATATGTGCTGTCCTCTACTGACATGCAGAAAATGGGCTGCAGCTGTTTTTATAGAAATTCACTTGAATCTTCTCTTAAATCAAAAGTGTGTCAGAAAGTTCTGCATGAGTAAAAAGTCTTCTTATTGAACTATACCCCTTTTATTACCATAGTAAATTTTATATAACACAATGTGGTGACTAACAATTATTTTATTTATTAATTTTTATTTTAACAGTTTCAGCTGTAGAATAATGTGAGCGTTAAAAATTACCCATTTGTATTTTACACGTTCACAACACACAGCAATAACTTGGGGCGAAACATTTTGCAAAGTTACAACCACTGCTGTTTCACTAGGATTTTATGTGACAAACACAAAAAGCTGCATAATAATTAAGAGGAAGGAAATCTGCCCTGCGACAGACTGGCGACCTGTCCAGGGTGACCCCACCTCTCGCCCGGAACGTTACCTGGAGATAGACACCAGCACCTCCCGACCCCACTAAGAACAAGGGTGTTAGAAAATGGATGGGTGGATGGAAATCTAAAAAGTGTGGCATGCTTTTGCATTCAGCCTCTTTTTACCAGATATCCTTGAATGTGTGTTTAATTTAACCCATAATAAAAATGCAGCTGGTTTGTAACGATCAGAGTTAGAGGCATCATGAAGAACAATATCTTAATCTTTCACTGAGCATTGAAACAAGTAAGAAACAACTCAGTTCATTCTTTGCATGTGTAGCAGTTAAAAGAGCAGGCAACCATTAAAATACTAAAGTTTCTGATCGTATAACGTGAATGTTCAAGAGGTATGAATACTTTTGCGACGTCCACTCCACGTTCCTTTTGCAGTGTGTATCTGTAAAGATAGTGTGAGGTAAAAACTGGTGCTTACACAGCTAACCTTGTGATTTATTTGCAGCGCTGGCAGAGGTCTTGGGGTCAAAAGTGTGCCTCTCCAGAGACAAATACAACACCATGTGCTGCCTGGAGTCTCAGCAAATCAAGGAGCGCATAACCACCGACTGGAAGGCATCCCAGGTTCACGTGCTTCCCATGATGCAGCTCTCCTTCAAAGTGGGTGCAGCAGGGCTTGGTTATTATATCATTTTGATTTCCATGGTCGCCGTAGCAAACATTAACCTTCATATTAAAGGTTGTGATGAGCAAAATTACCAAGATTCCTGCAAAACATTCTCTAGTGAGATTTAAATTTGCAGTCCTGGTGTTTTCACACATGACTGGTTGCAGAAAAGCCGACTAATGTTGGTTTTTGAAGTGTCTGCTATAAAGCAGAGCTGATGTTTGCAATAATGCTGCATCCTCAACCTTAAACATAAATTTTAAGGCATTCTAATGCACTTTTATGTCGCCGTCTCTGCAGAAGCTGCAGGATCACCTGGCACGCTTTTCAGCACAGTATGATCGACTGGTAGCCTTCAAGCCCACCGGCTGGACCTTCAGCGAGCAGGTGGAGTCGGTGGAAGACATCCAGCCACAGATCAGCGGCAACATCTCCATTTTCGGTTAGTAGAAATACTTAACCGAACAGATTCAGGTTTAGATGTTATGGAAACTTTTGTTTTAATTCAGAGAGAGCAGGGTAAAACATCAGACTATTGTTCTTCATGCTCCAAATTCTGACAGAAAACATGTGCTGTATTCCAATAAAAATGAGAATATGACTGAATTCCTTTGACTTGGCCTACAGCGCCCTCTATGGGGGATAAAACCAAACGAGACTTCATCATAATCAGGCTACATCTTCTTCCATTTTCAGCACAGCTGGAGTGCCGTCTAGCTTGAAACCCCAGCGGTGACAATAGTTTGATTTTGATTTTCCTTAGTAAATAAATCCAGTTTTCCTTACAGTTTTATCTCTGAAGTTCTGGATAAATACATCAACATCATCTGCCATGTAACCTACAACCACCAGCTGGAGGCTTTTGCCACCAATTTGAGCTTTTCACTCCTTCCACTTCATCTGTTTTTGTGTCATTCTGACAGATGCTAATTTTCCTCCTCCTCTCTGCTTCTTCTCTGGGCTCCATTTCAGCTGCATCTCGTCAGAGGAGACCTCATGTTAACTTCTAAGATGGTTGAAGGCAAGATGAGCAAGAGGCAATGTCGCAGTTTCTTATTTTAGAGGACAAAGGGTTCTTTTTATCTGATTTTCCACTGAAATAACTCAAGCATGTTGTGCCTCGAGATTTTTCCGTCTTCTCTATTTATTGTTAGATTTCATAACATCTGGCTTCATGTCAGATTTTTCCCTCAGGTGTAATTGCTGCTCTGTTTACCGAAGGATAAAGAATGGATATCAAAATAAACCCTGAAGATAAAAGATGTTAAACTTTCCTATTTCTGTGACAGGAATCCCGTACAGTGAACACAGCAGCTTCCTGGAGCTGAAGCGTTTCGTCCAGTGGCTCCAGCCTCTGAAGATCATCCCTACTGTGAACGTTGGCAGCTGGTCGAGCAGGAAGGCCATGGAGAAATGTTTCAGCGAGTGGCTGTCAGAATCTAGAGCTAAACTCTAAAATGGGCTGCTGCTTTTGAGAACTCTTTTGAAGCTCCTTACAGTTTTTGAAAGTGGTTTTAACTCTAATAATGTAAATTCTGACTGAATGGCTAAATATGCAGTCTTGGACCCGTTTATTGAGTAAAACTTCAATATTCCCTTTATGTATTGAGTCAACATGCTGCTTTTTAAACTGTTCTTTTTGTTTTATATTTATATTCTAAAATAAAATCTTAAATATTCTTTAGACCTTTGGCTTGTTTACCTCATTTCTACCAGTTTAGAATAATAAAAATTCATGCTTTTCAATATAATTTCTGTAATTATTTGATATTTTATGTAATCTAATCTGTGCCAACATTTGCAGCACTGGCTTTGAAAATGCTAAGTTGTTTTTAAGTGTGGTCATCTTTTTGGTGTTTATCTCTAATACACCAGAGGTGCTCAGTAAAGATAGATTATACTATGATTTTCAGTCATAGTATAATCTATCAAATTGTGGGAAAAAAATCTCTGTAAATCTTATGGATAAGTTGGGAGAATCCTATAAAAAAATTTTTAAAAGTCTTCAAACTGCACATTTCTTTTACATATCGAAACGGGTGTATTTTCAAAAGTGGAGGTTATTGATCTGTGTAATTGAATGAAAAGGGGTTAAAAACTTTTAAATAGCATTTATTTTTCTGGTTTTGACCATCTACAAAAATGGGGTAAAAGGTGTCAGGAAATAGTTTGACTACATAAACCTTGACATCATCATCACGAAACACCATTTCATCAGAAATGGATAGCTAAAGTGTTCTGTCCAAATAAAAATGTTTTTCAATGCCACAAATAATGGCTATAATGAAACTTAATAAATCAGTTCCACTCTTATCAGTCTTTATTTTTTTTCAATTACGGAGGTCAAATGCTAGTTTGTGGATAGCCTGTAGCAGTTTTAGCTAACAAAGACCCCAAAAAAGCACATAGAAACAACAAAATAAAGAACATGAATAGAGAATCTGTTAATATAAGATAATCTATAAGATTGTATTATTTTTTTATATAAAGAGTTCCTAATAAAGTTGATTGATGGGCAGGGGAAGATTAATGTTCACGCACAAGCTAGCATTAGCACAGCTGCGTCAGCGACGGTTTTAAAAAAAAAATCAAAAATATTACTGATACAAATAAAAACTTCTGTGTGAATTTCTTAAGTGATTTGTAAACACTATTTTTATTTAAAGAAACTGTTTCTAAAATTGTGAACTAGAAGCAAACCAAATAAAACTGGAGAATCTATCAAAACCGTAGGCACAGCAACGACTTGTCAGCTCGTCGGCCATGTTGTGAGTGTCAATTTCGTCTAGAAAAAAACATATCTTCTTGGAGTCATTTTATTGTTGCTGTTTTCCAAATTAAAAAAAGAAATTACGTTGAATGTTTACCCTAAATGCTTTTAGGGAAACTTTGAGATGGGTCTTTGTGTTTTGTATGGGTCAGACTCAGCAGTGGTTTTAGGCTTGAAACATGACATAGTTCTAGTATTGTGATGGTCCTAATCCACTTTGGTTCTGCATTACTTGAATGACTTGTTGTAACTGATAAAGGCATGAATTTGGCTCTGTAGTGGAAAATCCTCTAGTGTGTCAAGTGCAATTAAGTGTGGCATTGATTAATGACCAGAGATTCTAATTTGAATACCCAATATACCCCCTAACTACTCTGCAATGCCTCTGGAAGTCTCCAAATTTTTGTATGGGAAATACAAAATTTAATAAACAGAAATGCTTCTTAATTAATTTTATTCATAATCCTTTCACACAAAAATTACACATTCATCTTCCCAGGACAAATAAAATTGCCAACACCCGTTGCAAAGAATATAAAGCATTTATATATTACAGCATATATATATTTTTTCACAGTAATTCATATAGGTAACAAAAAATAACAAAATTGGCCAAAAGAAAAATTTTAAAAATCAGTTTCTTTCAATAAAAAACTTACAAAACTTTAACAAAAATCGCAGGTCTGTGTGTGGTGAATTTTTGGTTAAAGCATATTTGTTCTTCATTCAGTGGGTAGAAAATCCAGAAATTTTACTCTAATAAGAGTAGAAATACTTCATAATACAAGCACTCAGGTAAAAGTAAAAAGTACAGCATGGTAAATATATATTTTTTAAAAAAATTACTCAAGTAAATGTAACCAGTTACTATCCAACTCTACACTAGACAAAATCCAAAAAACTAAGTTCCCACAACTCAGTTAGATCTTGGAAAAAGTGCCTAAGTGATTATTTTTGTTTTGTGTGTTTAAAAAGAACCGTGACACATAACAGTAAGGCATGACACGATTTTATCTTCATATTACCAACCCCTAAGTGTTAGAAGACATATAATACTGTTCTCTTTCACCACTAATTGCTGAGAGGGTGTATCTCAGAAAAACAGAACGTTGTCACACTTAAAATCAAAAGTGTGTCAACATTTCTTTTTGTTATACTTATCAACAAGAAGATATGTATAGCATCTTGTTGGTTAGCAAACCTGTTTGCTAGCAAACCTGTTTGCTAACAAACAGGTTTCCCGCTCTGTCTGTGCTACTGGGAACAGGGTATTCACTGGGTGACTCCTTGGAAAGATGTCTCAACTTGCAACAGCAAGGAAATAGAGCAAAAAACACGTTGATCTGTTTATATACAACATATACAGGGGTGTCAAACTCATTTTCCAAGATCATGAATGTTCTTAAAGGGCCGGTTGTGCCAAAATGTATTGATTAAACCCATTAAACTATAAATAAATTCTTAAGATTAAATAGTAGTGAACATCAAGTCCCTCCAGGATGCTGCGATTGTTTTTGTTGTAATTCAGAAATATTTGCGCTTGTGTATGATGCCAAATGCGACTTCTTATTACTCGCCGTATTATTGTGGATTATAACTCGACATTAGGTAAGGATCATGCAGCTGCTTTGTAGAAGCAAAAAATACTGCCACCTACAGGTGAGAGTAAACTGTCACTTAGATCCAATGTTCTTCACCATTTCTGTAAAAAATCTGCAATAAACCCACAATTACCCATTAATGCAAGAAAGTGCAGGGATTTTTTGATTATTTGTATGAATTTCAACGATAATTCACAGAACAGCTGTGGCGGGCTGGATTTGGCCCCCGGACCTTGAGTTTGACATATGAGATCCTTCATTTTAACTCATTAAAGTTGTCTGCAGTGATCAGTCTGTAGCTCAGTCACTGCAGGGAGAGTTTGACCAATGTAGAGGCTGGCATCCATGCTGACGCTGGACGGTCACTTTCACCTGAAGTCAGATTCAGAGGCGTCAAATGATGCATGCAAATCCTGATAACATAGTTAGTGTGTCTGTTGCGAGCAGCGACTTTACCTCATCCTTCATCGACTTGCTGATAAACATGTAGAAGTCCTCAACGCTGTCGGTTTGGAGGTCATTTATCGCCACCACACGGTCTCCCTTGTGGAAGAGGCAGACGGACTGCGGCTGTCCAGTCCAGGCAGACACACTGGCACATACATAAACAAACAGACGCTGATTTACAGCAAATTTAATGCTTTTTGTTAAATCAAAATCATGAATCCTCTTAAAGGGACGGTTGTGCCGAATGTATTGATGAAACCTGTTCAGACTGTTAAAATATAAATGAATTCTTAAAATTAAATAATATTATTGAACATCTTTTCAGTCCTTCCAGGATTTTGTGATTCTTTTTGTGATTTTTTTGCAATAAAAGTCAAAGTGTTTGTGGTACTAATTTGGAAATATTTACAATATTTGCGCTTATTTATGACGGTAAATGAGACTTTTTATTACTCACTGTAAAGATCATGGACTATAATCTGACATCAGTTAAGGCTGAGGCAGCAGTTTAGTACAAGTAATAAAGATTTTTACAATTTTTGAGAAAAAACTGCAGTAAATTCCCAATTATTAGTGCAAAAAAAAAAGTGAGGGGATTTGTTGATTTTGTGTGAATTTCCACAATAATTCTCAAGAAACTGATTGATATAATTTGGCAGGAAACAGAAAAACTGCTTTAATTTGATTGAAAACATAATATTTAAGCACAATTAGTGTTTAGTCTAGAGTCTGGAGGGCCACATTAAAAGCTATGGCGGGCCAGATTTGGCCCACGGGCCTCGAGTTTGACACATGTGATCAGGATTTTTGCTGCACATTTAAATCTTAAGACAAAACATTAATACTTTTTAGCCTGATGGGGTTGTAATAAAAAATGCTTTGGGTTTGTAACATAAGCGTCACGTTTACTTTCTTATTTTTTACATTATAAATAGTGCGACATGTTTTCATGAAGGTAAAGCAATTATTGTTAATCCCAGCATGAAAACAAGCTCTCACACAATACGTCTGAATGCAATGATCAGAAATCTCACCCACTTCAACGTTAAGCCTGATTGAGCTGCAGGAGTTGGTTTTTTTCTGCAGCTAAAAGAACAAATAAGGACACACAGCACTGTGTCTAGATGTGCCTTGTTTGCTCTGTGTTCTCAAACAATGGCAATCTGTGATATTTGTGGCTCACAGAAAGCCTGCACTGAGTCTACAAAAATCTTTGAGGTTGATGTTTTCATGTGGAAACGTTTTAATTTTTAATTTTAATTTTTTGCATCGTTAGATTAAATTTGTTCTTCATATACTGTAAAACATTTGAAGGTGATTTAACTTGAAAATAAAAGTCCACTTGTTGCCTTGAAAATGCAGTTTAAGTCAATAGGAAAATTGCTTTGGTTTTAACTCAGAAATATTGATTTAACAAGAGACAAATTGTCTAAACATTGTTTTTTAAGTTAATTAATCTTGAATTGTGAGTTTTAACTTAACGCTGCCATTTATACCAAATAATTATTTCACAATATGCTAGAAAAAACTGTCCTCACCTCGTTAAAGAGCTACACAGTTCCCTCACAAGATCAAGTTAAAATTACTTATTTTTCTTTAGAATATTTTAAATTCTTGTTTTAAATTGCATGAACAAGATTTCTGATCTGATCATGAATTTTATTAAACATGATAATAAATTCTGTTCAAAAATATTTAGCATGAACAAGACATGAAAATATTAACATTAGCCTTAATAACACAAGAGTCAGATCAATGTGACGCGCTTCCTTCTGATGATACAAAAACATGCCGCTAAGCATTCTGGGAAATTGTTCCCACTTTTGTTTTGTTTTTTAGGTGTTAACCTAAAAACTCCAGTTTATTAAACTCTTGGAGGATTGACAAACTTAATAAAAAGTTAACAGAACTTACTGCTGTAAGTTTATCTTTCACAAACTCACACATTTAGGTTCAAAATCTAAAACTCGCTAAATGTATTTGACTTAAAGAGTAGAAGATAGTAGGCACAACTTAATGTGGCTCAAATGTTTTACAGTGCACGTACACAGTATATCTCAACATGAGTAACTTTTCGATCTGTGGTGTTTCAGAGTATTGACAAACCTCGGCTTTCCTTCCACCTCTGTTAGTGTGAGATCGTTCTTCAAACCAAGCAGATTCACCATGAACTCCCTCATGTCTGGCATGTTGCTCTCAAGGCTTGAAAGGAAAAACAGAAGAGATTAAACTGGATATTTTCAAATTTGACATTGGAAAACAGAATATTACTAAAGCAATGCTTTCGGTACACATCATAAGGTCAAATCTTTGTCTTGTTCTGCATTTAAAGTCACCTGAAATATGCTGGTTTCATGTCGTGCCTTGGAAAAATATTTTTGCAAGTAACGATTTTACAAATTTTGTCACATTACAACCACAAATGTCAGTGTGTGGCACTCGTATCTCAGATGGAAACTGTTTTTTGGGGGCAAATTTCAATTAAATGAAAACGCTTTTATCTAAACCATTCTGATGCAGCCCTGGTTGTATTTTCATTAACTTGCAGGAAGACAAGCCTCAAATCTTTTGCAGCCCGTAACACATTCATAAGTTAAATCTTAAACAGGACTTTTTTACTGCATGGCTTCTAACGGAAAAAGTTTGCATTTGATTTTATATATGGGAATAAAAGTAAGCACTGCAAAAAAACATAATCACTTGAAAATCACTAGTTTCACTTGAAATAAGACAAACTAATAGAGGCTTGTTTTAAATCAATAATTCCTTAATATTGATGAAGTTCTTGTTCCATTGGCAGATAAATTCACTTATTTTTCCCATTTTAATAAGTTAAATAATCTGCCAATGGAACTAGAACTTTTTCATAAATATTAATGAATTACTGACATAAAACAATGTATATTAGTTAATTCTGGCTTATTTCAAGTTTACCAGAAACTTGAAGTTCCTCCTTACTCTCAACTGTAGAGTAACTTGTTTTGGCCTCTTATGTAAAATTCCTACAAAATCCATTAAAGAAACCATTTATTGGTAAAGAGTTAAATGAAAACATTCTATGTAGAAGCACAAAAGAACAAAAAGATCTGCAGTCTACATGCTTGTAAGTGTTTTGCATAACTTAATGACAGTTTCTTACTGCTTGATAGTAAGAAACTATCAAGTTTGATAGTTTCTTTGATAGAACAGTTGTGCAATGTGCCATGCTCTAGAAACCATTCCAACCGGCCCAGCAACATGCCAGATGTTTTTGTTGGCCAAGCTTATCTAAATGAATCACCCAAAATGTCATGAAGCCCTGTGGTATTTGTTCTCGGCAACAATTATGAAGCTACATCAGAGGTTCTTGGACTCTGGTGCCAAAATGGGCGTTCCCAAATATTCCCTGCAGCTGCTTACAGAAAGAGCTCCTTTATCCTAATTAAGTTGAACACAACATGACCGAAATCCATTTTGTTAAATTCTAGATTTAAATGAGATTCTACGTAAAGATTTTGTAAATCTTACCTCCGAGTGGAGCCTCGTCTTTCCGAATGCGTCTCCAGTACATCAACAGGTGAAACGGCGCCACTGGAGCTGGTGCTGAAATCTGAAGACTGACATTTGTTTTCTCTGGAAAACACAAGGCCACCATTTTCAGTTGCTTTCAACAGATACGACAGTCGAAAATACAGTGAGATAAATGAAGGAAATAAACTACAAAAAGAGCTAAATTGATCCTGAGTCAAGATGGGAACATTGGACAGGAATGTTTGTTATTGTGGCTGGGGATGAAAACCAAAGATGCACGACGTCTCTTTAGTAAAAAAGTTCCCAAAAAGAGAGAGAAGTGGGCAGAAAATGCTTTGGATGAAGTGAAAAATATCAACAATAACTTTATAGTACATGTAAAATAATACTTAAACAATTCAGATAAATTGTGAGCAAGTTCAGTTTTTGTCAGGGTCATTTTCTGCTGTTGTGTACCATAGATTATATACAACACCCATCCACAGCTCTGGAAAAAACAAAGAGCCTCCACTGAACCCCATTGAAAACCACCTGGTTAATCCACCAAATATTGATTGAGTTAAAACATTAGTATTGTTGTCAGCAGTCCATAGAATAAAAGAACAATGTTCATTTTACTCAAACATAAACCTATAAAAAGTCAAATCTGATCATTGTAAATGCTCTCTTAATGTTTTTATGTGTGCATGCAAAATCTTACCAAGTATTTTTGGTTTAGTTTCTAGTGCAATTATTTTAGTTTTGTTTTATTTCAAGTGTGCTAACTTAAAAGTAACTTTGTAGCCAGACATAGATTCTATATATCTTATAATAATTCCTTAATATAGATGAGAAAGTACTAGTTTGTTTGGTTGATTATTTCACTTAAATAAGACATTTTTCTCATGTTATAAGTTAATTCATCTGCCAATAGAACTAGTTCTTTTTCATTAATATTAAGAAATTATTTACTTATAACAAGTGCGCATATCTTACTACAAAGTTACTTTTAAATTAGTTTTGTGTTGCTTCAAATCTGCTAAGATATTTGCACTAGAAACTAGACAAAAATTACTTGGTAAAATTTTGTGTTTTTGCAGTTGTTACATGCAGAAAGTCTTCAGGGTGGGATTCAGACCAATGACCTTATTGTTTCAAGGTAACAGAGCTAAAAACTGTGCAGCCAAGGTAAAAGACAATACAAGAAAAAACAAGAGGAAAAAGGAAGGAATCAGTTGGTTTGATCGCTCTGTGCATGACAAATGGCGAAACAAGGACGAAGAAGATTTTTAAATAGTTCATAGGAACAACATGGAGGCACAAAATAACGTGCAAACTGCTGCCAACAAGGCACTGGTGCATTTTAATGAACAGGCAATGCCAAACACAAGAGAGAGGGCGTTTTTATTTTTTAGTTATCTATTTTTTTAGTCAGGCAAATTAGCAGTTTACCACAGTTGGCTGGAAATCACAAAGATTTATTACACAGTTTGATATCAGAGGAAATTTGGTGAAGCAAACAGCAGCAGATGATAACAGAGTAAAAGAAGAATAAAGAGCTGCTGGGTGTCTGCGGTACGCGGATTAACATGGACGTCCCGTCTAAACATGAAGGTCAAAGGTCACCTGAAAGCCTGCTGTCCGTCTGACTGAAAACTAGTTTGACAAAGTAGTTCTTATAAAAGTGCGTGCAAACAATTTAAGAAAACATTTGTTTCCAAACTGGAAGACCTGTGCACAAACCTGCAGGACTGGATTCCTCAAGGTTGAAGATCCCAGTGCACAGCAGAGGTCAACATTTTTCACTAGAAGAACTCCAAAGTCGTCAACAGACTTAACAGACCTGCTTCTTCTGTTAAGAGGCAGGCCTTAACAGCAGAAGACCTGCCTCTTCGATCCTATTTAAACAAATGTAGCATTCAGGACCCTTCTTACATGGGAAGACCACTTCCAGCACGCCGCAGATTGGTCAAAGTGTAAAAATATTCGATAATCTATCAAATTTAGGTCAAAAACTGCAAAAACCACATTTAATCTGCTGAGATTAGACTAGGAACAAAAGTCTTAATGTACTTATGCAAACAGAAAGGCATTAATTGTCTCCAGTCAGACGTGATGATGACAGCATTTGGGAATGTTTGTTTCTGTGACGGGTTGGGAGATCGGATCAAAACGGACTGATTTATATCAAGACCAGGAAGTTTTTGGTAAAGAAAAGGTGTGTCACACTTTGCTGATTTTCTAGATGGCTTAAACTGAGAGCAGGCTTAGCTTTAATCTTTACTGTAAATCTATTGAAGATTTACAGAAACAACTCATCTGTGCTTTGTTGTTGTGGAGAATCGCCTTAAATCAGGGGTGTCAAACGGTTGTATTGATAAAACCTGTTCACAAACTGTTAAAATATCAATGAATAATATTAATGAGCATCTTTTCAGTTCCTCCAGGATTTTCTGATTCTTGATGTTTGTTGCTGGAAAATCGGAGAAAGTTCAAGGAGCGTGACGACTTCTGTACATCTTTATGTAGCACTTCAAAGTACCGTAAAGGGTGAGAATGATCAGTCCAGTGCAGAACTGGTGTTAAACCATAAATGTAATCTAGATTAGGCTTACAATCACAAGAGTTCAAAGCTCACCTAGTTAATCTGTAAAAATGATCAGCAGCGCTGAGAGTTACGGTACAACTGACGAGTTCATGATGTGAAATGATGATTCTAACTTGCTAAACAAGTTCTGCCTCTTCAAGATTCCTCAACGAATGCCAACACTTGTGTGGTGTTAAAGTAGGTGGTGTTGTTATCTGACAAACATGCAATAGTCCCTGTGTGGATTGAGCTGCAGGTTGTTAGCACGTAGCACTTTGACTTGCATAAAAATATCAAACAGTGGACATACCCATTTTCAGCATTTAATATCAGAGGTGGAGAATTCTCTGTCTTGTATTTGATGTAGATGTCAGTGATGGACCTCATCAGGGTACAGTTGCCAATCGCTTCAACTTCACGATCGCTAAAACATCACACAATATATATATACTGTATATAACAAAACACAAAACAAGGAATAATCATAGCAACAAAATAAAACTGTCAGAAAACTTACTTTGGCTCAGATGCGTTCAGGATGCTTTTAAATTCTGTCATTGATTCATACCTTGAAGGGACGCAGGTTTAAAATGTTAGCTTCTGAATTTAGTTTATTCTGTACAAATGGGAGCGTTGACCAGAACTCACAGTGACTCCATGCTGCCTGCCCTCATTACACTGGCTCTCTTTTCAACGCCACAATGAAAAACAAAGAAATATACAAGCAGAACTTCAGTATAACCCACAGTTTGGGACTTTTGTTTATACATGTGCTGTTCCAGGTTTACATAAACTGGATAGAAATGTCACATTTAGTGGAGTGCTTAATCATATTTAGGCAGAGTACTTCAAATAATTTTACTCAAGTATGAGTGGCAGTACTTCAACATATTTTATTCAAGTAAAAGTAAAAAGCTGCCATCAATACATCATCTTAGGGATTAAGAAAATGTGCAATTTTAGTTTCACACCACAAATATTTTGCATACACTGCAAAAACACAAAATCTTAGCAAGTATTTTTGGTCCAGTTTCTAGTGCAAATACCTTAGCAAACTTGAAATAAGCCAAAACTAACATACAGGTAACTTATAGCAAGACATAGTAGCCTGCTTTAAGTAACAAAATATGACTTCAATATTCAACACCTTGAAAATGGGTCTCTGTCTCTTTAAAAACTCGAGCTCTTTCTGAAACTCCGCCTACAGGAAGTTATCACATCCTCTATTAACCCTTTAATGAATGAGACTGAGCGAAAGCTACACCTTAAAACTCGTTTAAAATTTGCAGCTATCCACAGAGTCAAGCCAAATTTATTCATGGGAAGAAAATATGATCATATGAGATAAAGATTAATCTATTCTAACTCTAAAGAGTATTCTTTCTAACCAACTGTAACATGGTACTGTATGTGTAGATTTGAGTCTATTTTTAATAGTTATTGACAAAAAAAATCCCAAAACTCCTAATTGGAACATTAAATAGCCTTTTTGTTGACTTTTTGAATAAACGACAAACATTTTAAGTTATAAGAAAATTAATAATCAACATAGCAGGCTACCTTTCGGCGTGACTTGGGATAGTCATAGTCATTTACAGGCTGAGAGATCGGTCTCCTGGAATTACCTTCCACCTGATAAACAATAGGAAAGCAGCATGACTTGGTGTTGATAGGCCTCCCAAACTAAATGTAGCATTGTGCACAAGCTGCAGACACGTACCTGTTGTTCAGTGTTTCCATCTGCAGCATTGGAGGAAGGGTCGGAAAAGGACCTAATCTTCACTGATGACTGGAAAACAAACACCATAATGTTATTTAATGTGCCTAATATTTATTTACTTTTTATGCTGGTTGCAGTGGGTTATGCTGGCACAAATCAATATAAAAATGATTGCTTTCCGATCATTAAACACACTAGCATGACCTTGGAAGATGGGTAGAAAAGTAAAGGTATACTCACGAATGGCAACGAGAGTTTGTTGGCATCATTCTGATCTTCTTCTTTCTTTGCAAGGAAAGGCACCTGCAAACCAGCAAGTAATTGTCTATCATATTACTATGAAATCACTTGTCTGAACTGCATGTATTTCAGGAGAACCATGTTTGTCACATTTTTAATAAATTCTGATTTTAACCAGATTTAAACTCTAAACCTAAAGCATTTTTTCTACAATCTTGTGATGAGCATGTGGAGGAAAGTGTGTTATCGTCATTTTCATAGAAATATCAACATGTGCACGAAGTCTTTGGGTTTTTCTCACACCTGGTAGATTCAGTCCAATTAATTGGGGACCAAAATTCTTACGTTTAAAAAAAATTCAGCTGTTGAACTTCACTTTATCACTGCACTGTGTCAAACTGACTAAACTTATGATCAACCTGTTCCCCCACTGCCCTCTGGTGGCGCTGTACCAAGAACCACCGAATGAAACTTTCGCGAAAACCACAGAAGAAGACATGAGCGCAACCTCCTTCTTCACGAAATGTAAACAAAAAATTAAGTGGTGTCAGATTTTAGCAGCTGTAGGATTTATCTTTTTGTCTTTCTCAAAAGAATACAAGCGATTTCTGCCGCCAACATTAAAATCGCGACTTTGTTTTGGTTGTATTTACCCAGAATGCTTTGCTTTTTAGTCCGGGTTCACATCAACTAAACCGAGACTTGGGTTTTTAGACGGACCGGAGTTCGTTTTTTCTGGCTCCCGCATTTTCACCTC
Source organism: Alfaro cultratus (assembly GCA_903066825.1). Taxonomy (NCBI): domain Eukaryota; kingdom Metazoa; phylum Chordata; class Actinopteri; order Cyprinodontiformes; family Poeciliidae; genus Alfaro; species Alfaro cultratus. Next base: position 67,893 of record CAEFZX010027247.1, on the reverse strand, counting down.
CCCAAACTAATCGGACCTTCTATACAAACGAACCTGAATTTGATTAAAGCGTTTAGTCCACTTTCTTTGTTGGAAGATATAAACATTTACTTGAATGGTTAAAATCACTTTTAGTGAAATTATTCACCAAAAAGTTGCATAACATGACTGACGAATTAACAGGACACGGTTAAAATGTTTTTATTACATCTCGACTAACCTTTAGCTCTGGGGCAGAAAACTTTCTCCGGTGAAGAGGGTTTGAAATTATCTGACAGAACAGGAAAAGAAAAGTATTTTTACTTAGAATCCGATGAGGATCCGATACTAATTCATGGAACAGCAGTTTGGGGAGTTTTCTTTTTTATTTACAGGGGACAAAAAAAAAAAAAAAAAACAGAATTGTGAGTTTGAGAACTGAGAAGGAAATAAAACAGAACTGCAGTTTCTGGACAAGGGCGTGTTATTTAAGGAGAAGAAAAGTTCTTTTGTTAAGAAAGTAAGAACCTGAATTATATGTCTTCATATCCCGAAACCCTTTTCACATTTTGTTACAACTACAAATGATAATGTGTTTCACTGAGATTTAAATTGAACATAAATCAGCTGTTCTGCAAACAGGACTAAACAAACAGCATCATGAAGTCTAAGGGACACAGCAAACAGGTGAAAAAGTGATTAAAAGCAGGATTGGTTATGTAACTTTGACCAGCTGAGGAAAAACTGGCACAAATGGCTGCTGTTGTGCAATAATTAAACTTTTTTCTTTGCTTTTATATTTACTTTTATGTTATACTTGCCTATTTTTAAACTGTGCTAACTTTCTTTATGTGTTTAGGTGAGCTTGTGCAACATAATTTTATTCTGCATTGTGTCTTAAAGTGAATTTTGAATCTAGAATTGACTTTGTGTTGGTCTATCAAATCCCAGTAAAATTAATGAATATTTCAGTTTTTAAAGCAGAAATACTTTTAAATATTTAAAGCATATTTAAAAAGATATTTTTTAAATACAAATTTTAAAAAATATATTGATTAGATATTTTATTATAACATATTATATTGTACTATAATAACTATTTTATTACTATTATAATAAAATAATTATTCCAATAATTATTTTATTGGAATTATTGCAACAAAAATAATTATCTGAATTGTTTTTCATAGTGAATTTTTTTTTGCAAGGTTTTATATACAAATAGTCCTGCAAGAAAAACTACAACATAGGTTATTAACCCTGTTCCTCATATTAATCATCATAAAATATATTTTAGAGAATATAAAAGCTGCTCTTGAATATAACATAAAATAAACTCCACATGCTTACATCAATGACTGGCTGCCTGTTGCTGATTTCCTAGAGGAGAAGGATGAATAAATAAACACCATGGCATACGGAAGTGGAAATAAAACTATTCTCAATGCAGCAGAAAACATGAGAAACATGTTAGAAGTCGTAAAAGCTCAATGCACCTCTGATTTGAGAAATTTATGAGGGCGATTTTTCAGGGCTTCAAACAGGTCAGTGAACCAGCCGTTCGCCTCCTCGCTAAAAGGGAAAAAAAGGCAATTCTGAGACTCAACAAATCACATGTGACATTTTAATTTCAAATCAAATTCCAAAAATCAAATCCAAGGAGGGAACACTAACACTTAGCAGAGATTTATTTTGTGGAAAAGCCATTATCAGATGATTGCCTTAGTGTAAAGGGGAAAGGAGCACCATCATTTGTTTCGGGCTGGTTTAACTCTAAAAATAGTAATTGGTGAATAATGTTTAAGGAAGTGATTCATGAAAATACACTAAAATGATGCTAACTGTATTCATACACAAAACGATTCACAATCTGAGCAAAGACGTCAAATTCAGGTAAAACATGGAAAGTACAATATGTGCTCACTGAGATATGTGTTGAGATCCAACTCAGTATAACTGTGCATATTTAACATTGCAGTTATAACTTATTTATTGTTTACATGTTTGTTGAAACTGTCATTATGTGGAGGTTTGGTATGAAACAGATAATCTGTGACAAAAAAATAAAATCAAGCTCCTCTGCCTTTTTCCAACACTCCCAGTTCTAACTAAAAACAACCAATCAGAGTCAGGGGGCGGGTCTTAGCGCTGTCAATCACAATCTCTTGCTCTCTAGCATAGCATGTTGTAAATTATTTTCTTACTCATACTGTTATGGCATAGTGACAGTTTTAACAAATATTAAAAAATAAAAAGATTTTTTTTTTTACATAAAAGTTACATACTGCAGCTTTATGTTCGTTGCATGATCACAATTTTATGCTATAATTTACAGCAACAAATGTTGTATATTGGGGTATGCAGTACAAGTAAAATAATAATAATAATAATAATAATTTTAGTAAAATGAACATTTTACGAAGAAGTGTTCCTACTAATGAAATGTTTTTCTAAATTTTCATTTTAGTAAAATACAAATATTTTTCCAAAATGTTAATTTCATTTAGTAAAGAAAATGATTTTTTTTCTACTAAATGCTCATTTAGTTAAAAAATTTAAAAAATTTTACTAAATGCCAATTTAGTAAAAAAAAAATCCTAAATATTCATTTAGTAAAAAAATAACAAACATTCTTACTAGATGTTCAATTAGTTAAAAAAAAATTATAATTTGCTAGATGTTTATTTAGTAAACAATTAATATTTTTTACAAAATGTTAATTTAGTTGGGGGTTTTTTATTATTAACATTTGGTAAAAATCTTGATTTTTACTAATGCAGCAGCATACATTAAAGTCAAAAAGGGCAACAAAAAAAAATTAATAAAAAATCCAAACAAAAGCAGAACTTTCTAACCTGGTCTCCCCAATAAGGAAGTAGTCCCGGTTCGCTGCCCTGAGGTACACCACACATGATGGGGAGCATTTAAAATTCTTCTGCACCCACTGCCATCTCTGGTGATGTTCAGGGTTCTCATATAAGAGTGAGATCCTATCAGAGAGACACAGTATTATTTTAACCTCCCTAAAGTATTTTAAAAGCAGCAAATTAGCCTCAGATTGATGCAACATGGAGAAAATGTGGGAACGTACTGTGTCATGTCTATCTCTCCCTGCGGGCTGACCCGGTCCTCTGCATTTTTGTAGTACCTGAGCAGATAGTCGTTCTCTGGGGTTTTGTAAAGCACAAAGAATCGTCTCTTCCACTGCAGGAGAAACAACAAATAAGACATTTAGTTAAAGAAAACAATTAAAAACTGCACAGAGTTGCAATAAAAGTGAGAAAAAGTTCCTCACCTCTGATTTCAAACGCCATTGAGGAGGAGACTTAAGCAAATATCCAGACCTGATTTCTTGTGCATTTGCGATTGAGCTGTAAAACACTGCACTTCCTTCATTATAAAATAACTATTTAGTGATTAAATTCTGTTTAATTTAATAAAAAATAACCTTGTCAGTAAATATTAGATTAAAATAACTATTAGTTATTTAAAAATAAAATAATTCATTGCTAATTTAAAACTAACAAAAAAAACTGAAAATGCTAAAAAGAAAAATAACCCCCAAAAAATGGGTGTAAATACAAATGACAACATTCAGACTTAAGTCTTGGTGACTAGTAAACTTTAAAATACTCAAATCAGTGCATGAATTTAAAGTTAACAGAAAAAAACCTGCAAGATTTGCTAAAAAAAATTACAGAAATATTTTTTATCTTAATACAAACGACAACATTCTTAAGTTTTGGTGACTAGTACACTTTAAAATATTTACATTAAAAACCCAGAAACTGTATATTACCTGATGAGCTCCTTTCTCTTTTATGCATTTTGATAAATTCCACCTAGACAAAAGCAACATGAGATCATCTTATCAGAACCACTTCAAAATTGCGTTGTTATAGTTGATATTTAAAGTATAAATTCACAGTGACTTCGCTCATGGAAACCGGAGGGAAAGCAAAAAAAAAACAATCCAGAACAAAAGCCCAAAGTAAGCAGCCAGGTGAGCATTCACAATGAAATATAACAGAATTTTTGCACAGAATAATGTTCTACACATGTAAAAACGCTGAAAAGATGAAAGTGCAATCAGATTAGAAACAGACAGAGTAATAAAATAAAACACATGTAAGAAACAAGGCGTCGTGTCCTTACCTGTACAGGGATCCGAGTCGCTCCACTGTCTTAACCAGACGAGCGAGCCGACAACAAGGCTTCATTCTTTTCTGTGCCTGACAACCAGTGACACAATCAGCCTCAGAACTGGTGTTTCTGGTTTCAGACTCTACCTGCGGTTTTTTCAGACTCCAAAAATGCTCTGAAGGTTTCATTAAGGCCCAGCTTTCCTGTGGAAAAATACCCTTTAATATGACAGGTTGATTGTTTCCAGTTCCAGCTGAGCTGTGTTTCTCACACAGGCATGGATCCCCTCTAGCTGTGATTTCTATTATAAATGGATAATATGGTGTATTTTCAAAGCATAACAGATCCAACCTGCCAAAGTTGTCATATACCTTCAGGGTTTTAAGATTTTGAAATGAAACCACAAACTTTAGCATATTTATCGGGAGTTTTAAGACCAAAACAAAACAGTATTTATTTGTGAAGTTAGAGGAGGTTGGAGGTAATTTACTCAATTGCATTTTACTTTTAATTGAGTAATTTTATTATGAAGTATTTCTACTTTTACTTGAGTAAAATTTCTGGATTCTCTACACACTGAGTGAAAAACAAACATGTTTTAACCAAATGTTCACCAGATAAAGACACGCACCTGCAGTTTTTGTTAAAGTTTCATACGTTTTTTTTATCAAAAGAAACTGATTTGGAAATAATTATTTCACCTCATTTTGTTATTTTTCACTACTTGAATTATTGTCATTTTCATCCTTAAAATACCAAAATTTCCATCTAACTTTATATTTTGGTCCGTCTGATTATGTCATTTTTAAATATTAAATGATTGATCATTTGATCAGTTACTCAGTACTTGAGTAGACATTTTTACCAAGCACATGGTATAGAGGACATTGATCACTCTGGTATACGTAATTTTGTGATAATTTCACATAATTTGGCGATACACTGCAAAAAACACAAAATCTTACCAAGTATTTCTGGTCTAGTTTCTAGTGCAAATATCTTATTACACTTAAAATAAGACAAACTAACTTAAAAGTAACTTCTCAGCAAGATGTAGAGGCTTGTTTTAAGAAAAATAATTCCTTAATATTGATTAAAAAGTTCTAGTTATATTGGCAGATAAATTAATTTATAATATGGGAAAAATATCTTGTTATAAGTTAAATAATCTGCCAATGGAAATAGTACTTTTTTCATCAATATTAAGAAATTATTGACTTAACTCAAGCTCCTATGTCTTGCTAAAAGTTACCTGTATGTTAATTTTGGCTTATTGCAAATACTTCGTAAGACTTTGAGTTTTTTGCAGTGCTTGCAAAATGTTTGTGGTGTGAAACTAAAATGGCTAAAAATCTTCTTAACACTCCATCCTTAAGATGATACATACTGATGGCAGCATTATGCTGAGGTTGCTTTCATTAGGAGAGGAAAAGGAAATGTTTTTAGATTTGCTAAATTGATCTAATTAAAGGGAAAACCTGTAAAAAGAAATACCTGTTAGGAGCCAAGGGCAGAGGAATAGTTTCATTCTTACAGCTGTGGTTGCAACAAAAGGTGGTACACACTTTTCAGATTTTAATTTAAATTATTGTTTTCAAAACCCATGCATTGTTTTCCTTTTATTTCACCTCTTTGCACCACTTTTCTATTCGTCTTCCACATAAAATTCCTTTAAAACACGTTGACATTTTTTATTGGAACCTCACTAACATGCATGCAGCTAATGACAAACATTGCTGCAGGCTGGGAAGCAAACAAAATTTCTGCAAAGTGGCAGTTCCCTAATTAAGACGTTATCATGCAAAAAGGGGGCATGTCAGCAAAACGTCAGTGAAGTTGCAGTCAGTGTTAGACACCTGCCGCTCCCTCCATGCCATCTGATTACAAATATGCAGCACATCAGGAGAAACAGGGAGATGGAGGTCAGTCGGGGTTCTGTGCTGCAACATCAATATTAATTTAAATTGACGTCACTGAGGGAGATAACTTAATCCGGAGCTTAATATTGGTGCATTTGACGTCTGTCTGCTTGTGCACAGGCCAGTTTTTGCATGTAAAAGTTTGTAGGTCATGGCAGGAAATTTTTAAAAAAAAAACAGCATCAGTGAGACTCAACAGCTGCTCACATGTGCGCTTTCTATAATCATGCAGAACAAAGTTTTCTTTATGGATTGTACGTGACCCACAAAGCAGCATTCATGTCTCAAAAATACTTCAAACGCCCCCTTTTACATGTTCATGTAGGTCACAATCAAACATATGCTGATATTAATAGAGCTCTGGGTTTGATCTTTAGTAGGACATGGCATCTCTTTTTTATGCAAATCTGTCAGTTTTCATGAATACTTGTCCTTATACGTCTAAAATCTTGTTCCTGCTTGTCTTCAAAATTTAGATTTGAGGCCTGAACTCATTAAATAACCAAGACGAGTGTCCATGTGTCTCCCGTACAGAAAATCAATATCAGATTCAATTATTAATGAGTAGGGAAATCAATTTTACTGACGGATCAGATGTTTTTTAAATGTCTACTGATTCCTGTTAAAACACAATGAAACCATGATCAATTAATCAAATTTTATTTGTATAGCACATTTCAGCAGCAAGGCGTTTCAAAGTGCTTTACATCATAACAAGCATAAAAACAGAAAATCATGCAACATAGAATCAACAATCAAAACATGACATTTATTAAATTTTTCATCTTTATCTTGTAAAAGACTTTAGAGGTTTAATTTTGGACTGGTTGTGAACTTATCCATCAAAAAGAAAGCTTTTGTATTAGATAATTTTACATCCAACTGTTGTGTCTTTTTTTGTGTGAGGTGCAACAAGGTTCAACACTTGGTCCCCTCCTTTTTTTCTCCCTTATATTCTTTATTTGGTCTCCTTTTTGGAGTCATTTCACAACAAGAATGCTTTGACAACATCAAAACTGGGATGTTTTGAACCTCTGTTTAGTGAAAACTAAACAGAGGTTATGCTGTCCAGGAAGTACCTTTGATTTTAAATCTTCCTTGCATGCCTTACATTAAACGCACCGTTACAAACCTTACAGATTATGAACAATGGTTTTAAGTTTCTTTCAGTTGAGGCAGAACAAAATAAGAACCTGTTTTGAGAAAATATAGCATTTTGTCTGGGTTAATTTTTACTTATTTTACTGGTGTTTCATCACTTGTGTGTTTTCATCCTTATTTATATTTAGATTATTCAACACGCTGGTTCATCTCATGTTTCAAAACAAAAGTTATAAAGTGGATTCTGCAGCAGTGTTTTAGGCAAATCTTTCAGCCTTTGTTTCCTCTGTTTCTGCCTATTGATTCCTTAGCATGTAAAGTAAAAACCACCTGCAAACACAAAGAGATGCCCTCACCTGCAGACAGAAAACCTGTACTGCTGTTTGGCTGATGGCTTTCAGCTGTCAGGAAGAAAACAATACGGCACGAAAAGCTGATGTCTGACTTTTGCTGCTGTTTGCCTGCAGGCTCATAGCTAACACATGTAAAATAATAGAAGCAGAGAGCACACAGTGCAAAGTTTGACTTTGATCAGGCATTTGGTGCAGGTTATTGATGAGGGAGAGAGATTTTCTCAGCAGTCATCAGTCTTTGTCAGTTTAATTGTCTGAACACTGCGTTCTGAGGCAAACCCAAACAGGGGAGGTTGCATTTTGCAGGGTTATGCTTCCTCTTCATCCATCAGGTTTTATTTTGGAACATGCATCCTTGCTCTGCTGCAGTACACTCACTCAAAGGTTAAGTGAGTTATGAATTTAAAAATGCACTTTTGTTTATTTCAAACTTTTTTTTTAAAAAAAAGAAGAAAGAAAGAAAGAAAATTGCCCTTGCAATCATTCCAGATCGTCATACCCCATCAACTTTAATCAAATAAAGTGTATGAAAGTAGCTTGTTGCAGTTTGGGGGTTTTGTTTGCTGCTCCATTAATGTGTCCTGCTTTTGAAGGGGCTGTTAAACAACTTGTTCCGGAAATTAAACAACGAATAAATTAATCACCAGGGCGTACAGCGGGGAAGCAATCTGCAGTGCTATTAATCTTCATTACCAAAGCACACTCCAGCTACTCACAGCAAACTGTTTGCAGTTTGCTGTGGTTTTACATTTAGTTTAAGCTTTGAACGTTTCATATTTTACAGGTTACAACCACAAATGAATGTACTGTATTTTTCGGACTATAAGCCGCAACTTTTCTTTTTTCCATTTTCCTTAATAACGCACTTCCATCTCAGGATGCAAAAACATGCCGCTAAGCATTCTGGGAAATAGTTCCCATTACTGTCTTTTTCTTCTTCAAGTTTTTAAAGTGCAAACCTAAAAACAGTAAGATTTTTAAAAACGTGGTTTGTTTTTGTTCCACTTCACAAGTATGAGCTTGACTTTGTTTAATCAAGTCAAGTTTGTTTGTACAGAACATTTCAGCAACATGACATCATGAAAACATCATCCAGTCATCAGTTATGAAACAATCATTTTGTCAAATGCCATAATCAAAATCACCCAGTGAAAATACATCAATTATATTGATGAATGTTCCAGTTATTACGAATCAAAGGTTCCCTAAAAGGCTTGATTTAAAGACACTCAGGGTTTCAGCTGTTTTACAGGATTCTGGAAGTTTGTTCCAGATTTGTGGTGCATAGAAACTGAATGCTGCTTCTCAATTATTGGTTCTGGTTCTGGTTCTGCTCTCCATCATCAGAACCAGAACCAAATGTGGAGAAGCAGCATTCAGCTTCTATGCACCACAAATCTGGAACAAACTTCCTGAAAACTGAAAAACAGCTGAAACACTGAGTTCCTTTAAATCTAGACTAAAAACGTAACCAGTTAGTTGCTTTCGAAACATAATAAATGGAAAATTAATCAACAGTCTGATGTGTAACAGCAGCACTGGACAAAATGTAATGCTCCAGGTGTTGATTTTTGTGTTTTTATGACGAAAAGCACTTTAAACTGCCTTCTTTATGAAGTGTGCTATATAAATAAACTCGATTGATTGAACTAAAGATAAACACATGGATGAGTTTAGTCCTCTAATTAGAGGACTAATGTCTTCTCTCACCTGTTTGTCAAGTGATATAAGGCCGACTTTGTAACTGTCTTTATGTGACTCTGAATGTTCAGGTCAGAGTCCATCACTACTCCCAGGTTTCAGGCCTGATAAGTGAACCAAAATATGCTTCCAGTGTTGTGAATACTTTTATAGTAAAGCTGAACATTCAAATAAGTGTAAAAGCTATTAAAAATACTTTACATATATTGTCATCTAAAGCCACAGATGAAGTATGAATCGGCTTTGCACGTGTTTGAGGATTTACCAGAAAGTGACTCAAAGGACTCCAGAGAGATTTTTTTGGTATCAGATACCCTGTATTCATCATGCAGGGAATAGACAAAGGAAAGTATGATTTCCTTACTGCTCAGTTACTGTTTACTTCCTGGAAAGGTAAAATTTCCTCATTTTCAAGGATGATTCATTCTCCATTGTCATGACCTAGTTTCAGTCTGCAATCTTTGTGCTCTTTAGTGTTAATCTCAGTTGATTTCTGAAGATTATTCTCTAAATTGTGTCCTTTAAATAAAGTTTATCTCTGAGAATCTGAGTGAGATGTATGAGTTTAAGAATAACCTCCTGCTGAGTCAGTTGCCTGATTTTTTATTTTATTTTTTTTAAATCAGATCCCACATTCCTCTCACTGAAAAGTCATTTCATCAAAACAGGAAGGCAATCTGACCGAGAAAACAAAGAACGTACAGGAAGAGGCGCGTTTGTCATAGTCGTAAAAAAACAACAGATTTTAGATGTTGTCCTTAATGAAACCTGACTGAATCTCACAGACACATGTTGCTGTACATGTTTGTCTCATCACTAATGTACAAAAGTATGTTTTGATTGCTTAAATGTGATTATGCTAATAAAAAATGACACAAAGTTCATTACACAATAAATTCATGTTTAATTACAGAAGCATTCCTCTGTTTTCAAGTTATTTAAACAATGAATTGCCAAAAAAACTGGACCAAATTATGCGTTTAAATTCAAATCTTTTCAAATATATTCCTGAGGAACACAGCATTTAAAAACTGGAAAGCATTTAAACAAACATCTTATTAAAGTTGTTTCTTTAAGTTTTCATTTTAAAACAAGGGGAACAAGCATTCGCTCCAGCTCAGTCCTGACACCAAATAACTGATCAGATGTCCAAGAACTGCACTGATTGCACACATGTTGCATTTATGCTATCAATATAAAAACAAATTACAGAGGAAAAGAGAAAAGCAGAATAATATAAGCACATATGATTTCCTTCCACCATCATTTTTACCAATACATGCAATCACAAAGAGTAATAATAAAGCAAAAAACAAGAGTGCATATAGTGGAAAAGTGGATTGTGTAAATATAGGTGAGTTATTAGCCAGTAATAGCTGCCTCTGTGACTTTAACAACCAACAAATGTCATGTGTATGTATCGAAATATTTATTTTACCAGTAACAATCAATTCTTGATGCTTATTTTAAACACTCTCAAAGTGTACAAATGCTTCAATTGTTTTTTGTTTTTTTTGTTTTCGCTAAAAATATCTGTAAACTACAAAACAGTGTAAGTGAAGACGGTTTACAACACTAATATACAGTAAAATGATGTGAAATGTGCTCCAGGTCCCAGTCCGGTTCAAACGCTTAGTTATTCTGAATTGCCTTTTTGGTGATAAATTGAATAAAATATAATGCTACAAAATAATAATAACAATAAAAAAGAATAGAAAAATCACCAAACTGATTTCTTGGACCCTTTTGAATAAATAAATGAACAGGTTAATGCTAATTAATTATACAAATCTCATTTATTTGGGTTTGAACAAGATGGCAGCCAAACTGTTTGTGCTTCATGCTTGATTCAAAGTTAGAACAAAATCACTACACAGCAAAATATCACACCTCCTAATCCACCACATGTAGGTAAGAGATTAAACATGACATCTGATGGGACAGTGAGGAACCTGAGGATGCTAGCATGTTGCTACCAATTTGTAGTTACAGGAAAGGCTCAGATGTTGAGCGTTGTGACAATGTCAGAGGAGTTTAAGCTTTTTTTTTAATTGACTGCTACTAAATCTGACAGCTGAAACTTTAAAAACATTCACATCTGAAAATGATCTGCTCCATTTTCCAGATCTAAAGGGTCGTTCCAAATTTTTTGTGGCAACTTTTGTCAAAGTTAGTTTATGATTATTTTTGCTGGGTGGTGTTTCTGGACAATCTCCTGGGATCTGTTCAAACTTGACATTAACTTTAGCAAATACAAACTGCAATTTTTCAACTAAATAAAATTATGTGCAGAAATTATTCAGGCTGTAAACATTACTTTGTCAGTTATTTGTTTTTCCCTTAAAGCTGCAGTATGTAGCTTACAAAAATATGTTTTTTCCATATTTATTAAAACTGTCACCGTGTTGTGACAGCGCAATCATACAACTGCAGTCAAAGCAACCAATCAGAGCGAAGGAAAGTCTTAGCGCTGTCAATCAACCTCATATACTTGCTGCTAAGTGCACTAATGGCAGAGAAATAACTTACGGTTACAAAAAAAGCGCTCATCCGCCATCATTGATGGCTATGCTAGCTAGCATTAGCATTCATGGCAGGCTGTTTTGTAGTGAACCAGCTGTAGCTGAGGGGGGGGGGGGACATGAGAGTGATTGACAGCGTTAAAACCCTCCTCCTGGCTATGATTGGTTGTTTCTGACTGAGTGGTATATTATTGCAGCTAGTACTGGGAGCACTGGGAGAAAGTAGAGGAACTAGATTGTCTCAAATTTTACAGTCACAACATAATTATAATTTTACAGAATATGTAAAAACTATATATATTTTTTTATAAACGTTACATACTGCAGCTTTTTAAAAGTCAAGGTGTTTTTCACCCATTGTAATGATGTTGAATAATATGACCCGTTAAAAAATATTGCTGTATATTAGAGCTCATTAGAGAGCAGCTGAAACACTAGACATTAACTTTTACGACGTTCTGAACTTTATCCATCTTAATGTACACCATTTTTTTTATCTGTTTTGTATTGTTTTGTTTATTTTATTTCTATTGGTGTAATTTGTTATTGTGCACTAATTTGCTGGTCTGTAATGTTTGTTCTGTGTGAGAACTAATTACTGAATTAAAAAACCTAAATAATGAAAAACCTTTTATGACGTTTAAAGCAAAAGTTCACAAAGAAGTACACCGTCTAATGTAAATTTTGTCTGGACAAAATTTACTGGGACAAGATTAAAATATGCTGCATGTCAAATTATCAACAAGTTATATCAAAACAAAGAGCACATGCTAACGTTAGCATAGCAAAACAGTTTGCAAATAGGTTTTGCAAAATAACATTTTACAAAATCTATTTGACCCTTAGAGCAAAATTACTAATACACTTTACATGTGCATTATAAACCATCCAACTTTTAAAGGATTCGTTTCTTTATTTTTGTCAAAAAAGATAAATCTTTTGACAAAAAATCCTACAGAAAAAAAGCCAGAAATGTAGCCCAACTCAAAGAGTAGCACATGTAGTTTAGAGCTAAATAATATAAAAAAACAATCTTTGTACTATTATGTTCCTTCTGTTGTACAAATTCAAAGCTGAAATTTAGATTAAAATAAATAAAAAAACAGAAGAGCGAAATCTAGCCTTTTCAACCATCTTTAGAAATAAAAACATTGATTATGATGTGAGAACAATCCTAAAGCTCTCATTTCCTGTCATTTTAACCATAAATATTTCCATCAATGTATTTCAGTGTTAAGATGTACACCTTAATCTTTGATCTATACAAGAATATGTAGTAATTTAATCAGTAGAGATTTAAAATCCTCATTTACTGTCTAATAAATCACAACATTCAGTTACACTGTAGAGTTAATTAAAGGTCAATAAAACAAACGGAGGGGTTGTAGAAACATGCTTGAAAGCTTTTGTAGTTTAGAATTAAGCATTAATCATGATTAATTAATGCTTAATTATGATTAATTAATGCTTTAATTAGTCATAAAAGCTTTAAACTATAAGTGTGAAACACTAATGCTTTGCATGTTTTTGTGAAGTGTATTTAAATGTCTGTTTTTAACAGTTTGACAGTCTTTTTTACTCCATGCTAATGCTAATGTTAGCTACAAACAGATCCACAAGAGTAGTAGTTGTTTTTCTAATTCTTTAGGTGGGCTAATTAGCTAAAAAAAATTATTTGTCTGGACAAATAAGTTTTGTAAAATGGAGAAACACATATTCAGATATGATTCCACCATCCCATAAAAACTGGCAGCTAATTTTATGGGTCGGTAGATCATACATATATAATTCACAATGTCTGTCAACAACAATTGGCTTAAATGTGGCTAGTATTTCAAGGGGGAGCCTGAAGAGGAGGTTTTACTGTAAACACATGAACTCAGAGTGTTATTTTTGATTTCACAGAGTGCTTGTCGTCAGGCCCAACTTCACACGTAGACAAAGTGGCATGCTCTAAGTGCGCTGGGTCCTGTCGGGCCTGAATCATCCCTGAATGCTTCGACTGCTTGCTCATTGCCTGAAACAGCCGGTCGAGTCAGTCTGGTCAGTCTGTGAGTCTCTGTCTTACAGTACAGGCAGGATATCTATCAGTTGAAGTACAGTTCTTTGGTGAGCATGGAGACCACACAGGGAATCTGTTTCTTCTCACTGAAACGCGGGTCCTCTGACCAGGACTCAAAACTGGTGGCCACCATGTAGTTGACCCGCGTTAGGATCTGCATTATCTCCAGCTGCTTGCCAAACTCGCTGAGGACGTTACAGAGTGCCTGGACGAACCAGGATCCGCGGCCCGGGTTCCTCCAGGAGTAATATCCTAGAAAACAGTTAATACGCCAAAGAGTTTCACTGGACAATATGGCTGAAAAGGTGGGCAGAGTACCCAAAAGTGGTACTTTAACATATATTTATTAAGTGAAAGTAAAAAGTAGGCATCCAAGAAATTACTCGAGAGTAAAAAGGTATTTGGTAAAAAGTCTACTAAAATACTGAGTAATTGATCAAATGATCCATCATTTTATATTTAAAAATTACATTATCAATTGGACCAAAAGATAAAGTTAAGTGGAAAATTAGCTATTTTAAGGACAAAAATTACATTAATTCACATAAATAACAAAATCAGGTAAAAGAAAACTTTTCCAATTCAGTTTCTTTCAATATAAAACTTTAACAAAAACTGAAGGTTTGTGTCTGTGTCTGGTGAATTTAGGTTAAAACATGTTTTTCATTCAGTGGGTAGAAAATCCAGAAATATTACTGAAGTAAGAGTAGAAATACTTCATAATTAAATTACTCAAGTAAAAAGAACAGTGTAGAAAAATACTCCTAAAAGTAAATTGTAAAAAAAAAAAAAAAAAAAAAAGTAACTCTGAATATAAGCGTTTTCTTCAGTTGATATCGACAATTTTTTCAGTTTTTTTTGTTTGAATATCTGAAATGCTGCCAAACTATTTCTTGTTTTAACCAGTTTTCACTCCACACCATTGTTTCTTATTTTTAAGCAGTTATGAGGCAAAGTGGCGAAACCCTTAAACTGCTGCTTTGTCAGTTACTCAGCAAGTTGTTGCTAGGTAACCAAAGAATGAGTGAGTTGCTAGGTAACCAAAGAGCGAGAGAGTTATTTGATTCCACCAAAGTTTCTTATTGCTTCTCATGTCTAATGTGATATTGTATTGTTATTGATTTACTGTCCAGTCTAACATAAGCCTGTCGCAATAAGCAATTTATCAATTAATCGCATGATAAATGAGCAAATATTGAAACAACTGAAAAAAAAAACAAACTCAAAAAAGGTTGTTTGCTGAAAAAAACCCATTCAGATACATTTTGCATTTATGATAAAAACACCTTTGACTGTAAAAATGCTTTACCTAAAACTCCTCAAGTGGCAGTTTTAGCTCCACCTGGTTCATATTCACTAAAGGAAAGCTATATTATTGCATTTCCCTTATTTAAAAAAATATTTGGATTATTGCTTTATTTGTATTTTTTGATGTATTTCTAATATTGTTCAAAAGTCTTAAGTGGTCAAATAAAAAATCTGTAAACAGTGACAATTTGTTTATTCGATTAATCAGTTATCAGAATATTTGACTACAAATAATAATAATAATAATTAGCTGCAGCTGAATAATATTTTTGAAGGACAGTTTTGTTTACAAAGACTGCAGAATCAATTTTTTTCCTGATTTATGTTTTAAGTTGGGGTTTTTTCTGTTGTATTGATTGTTTTTGGTTGTTGTGTATTATTTTTTAAAACTCTCCAGCTCCAGTGTAATGTTTTCTTTACATCTTTAAGATTACCGTATGTTACTATCAATATATTACTTGAAAATGGTCTCAAGACAACAATATTATTGTTTATCGCAATAATTATTCTGATTTTTCGTCCAGAAAAAGTTGTTATGACAGGCCTAAAATTACATTAACACTTAAAAACATGGCTTACCTGGCACAGTGGAGTATGCAAACAGAAAATCTGCCTCAACAGGGATTTTATGTCTAGGATTAGCATCGGTCTCCATGGTGTCATTTGGTGGACCTGAATCTGTCTGGATACCTTCATCAAATTCAGAACCTCGACAAGCCTTTAAAAGTACAAAAATACATACATTTCAAGGACAATTGAAGGACTTTTCACACATTTTTTTAGGTAAATTTAGAACCTTAACCAGCACCACACTTTGGAAATAAAACTAATTAACCAGAGATCACACTATTTGATTCACTAATATTAATAAATTATATCACATAATTTATTAATATTAGTGATGACCTCATTGATCTTAGAACAAAACACAAATTTAACTCAAAAAAAACCCAAAAACACCTAATTTTAACAACTTTAACATATAAAATACAGCAGAGTTTCTGCAGGTTTCACCAATTCAAATTAAAGACTTTTTAAGGCCATTAGTAATGGATTTTAAGACCTTTATCACTACAGAAATGTACAAAAATAAATAAATAATGTGTATTGGCAACAGAAGTGAGCCAATGGTTAAGACAAACATCGTCCAGCGAACTGGCGATAAATTTTCAATTACCCATGATAGACGTAAAAAAAAAAAAAGGTAGCTAGTCACCTAAGGGTATATTAGCAGCTAGTTAGCAATAGCCACAACCTATGAGAAACTACACAGAATATATGAGATTAAATAGTCCATCCACAACAAAATTTAAGGCCTATTTAAGACCAACTTATTTTTTCAATAGATTTAAGACATTTTAAGGCCTTGATTTTGGATGCATGAATTTAAGATATTTGGATACCATTTACCATTTATTTCAATAACTGGTCAATAACTGGATTAGGAATAATAACTATTCCTTGCATTAAACAAATCAATCTATATTAATTACATGATTTTGAGGAAGGAGTTTTTTCTCTTAAAGGTTTATTACAACTTTCTTACTAAGCTGCAGTTTGAATATCAATTTCCAATCACCTTTTTGAAATTTAAGCATTTTCAGAGATTTAAAGCACCTCTACGAATCCAAAGTGTCATACCTGGATGAAGAAGAGTTTTGGCTTTCCGACTAAGCTTTTGCACCTGTCCCCCCTGAACAGCGAGGTGATGGTCTTGATGGGCATGGCTGCATCTGTGCCGTAGATCATGCCTTCCTCACCATGACTCAGCAAAATACAAGCGAAACATGAGCTGTCGCTGTGGTCTTCCTCTGAGGCTGACCGACAAAATGCACCAAAAAAATGAAATGTTAGCTCATCTAATTCCAGTAAAGAGCAAATTTCACAGGCTTCTCTAGTAATCACCATTAAATATATGTAAAAATCTAAACTTCACATCACTCAGCTATCTATATAACCAGAGTTCACATATTAAGTTTACAAACATTTAACATATAAATTATAATGTAGCAACATTTTATGTTTAGAAATGTCTCTTTTACACCCTACACCTAACTGGTGCGAGAAAGTTGCAAGAAAAATTCTAAAGCATTTTCTCGCTAACCTTTGTGGTATTTAGTAAATAGGAATAATTACGTAATTGCAACCGGAATAAAACAAGAGAAATTTTGTCTAATTTAACTTCAGACAGTGAAAAAAAAGTCTGTTTTTATCTTCGACTGTAAACTTTAACTGTAAACATTATAAGCAGGGTTCATTAACTTTTCCCGCAGTAAAATTCAAGCACTTAAGTTTTTCAAGGTAAGTTTTTGAATTTTCAGAACAAAACTGGATATAAACAAAAACATAGTAAAATGTTATGTTTTTGAAATGTCTCGCTTGTACACACTCTTTACCCCTGTCTGTCCAAGGAAGTTACAAAAAAAAATCTTTTTCAATTTTAAAATTGAAAAAGACACTTTTTATAGTAACAACTGACTTCAAGAGAATTAAAAATATCAATTTTCAATTCTAATACAGACAAAAAAAAAGTCGTATACGAAATAAAATGAATAAAGTATAAATATATGGCATTAAAAGGAGATAGAGAGGAACTGCTTACCTTGTTTGAGAAGATGCTCCATCTTCTCACATGTCTGGTCGTTATGAACAACGACTTCAAAGCCCAGGTTCCTGAAGCACTTAAACAGCTCACCTGCGTCCCGGTCCGTCCCATTGCGAACATTCATCCCTGTTCGTAACAAAATGTTAAACTAATAGCGCAACCAAATAGTAACTACTAGAAAACTAGAGTGTGAGGTATTCTGAAAACCGTAGTATAAAAAGGTATGTGCCAGACCTGTGTTTTCATCAAAGTTTTTGTTGTTGATGATGATGCACTTCCCCACTCGCCGGTAGCTCATCTTATACTGGAATGTTGGGAGAACAATTCTGGAATGGCTTTCAGAAGAGTAGTCCTGCTCCCGCGTCTGGCCATCCTTATTTTTTTTGCTAGCAGAAAGACAAATGACATTTAGAGGATTAATTTAACCTATAATGAAGGCCAAAACAAAAGAAAACAATGTAGAAAGTTTAAATTTAAATTTCTGTAGCTTCAATTCTTACCATATTATGTAATATCTTGCAAATCTAGAAAATATTCCTGGGTCATTGAACATTTTTTAGGTCAAAAATGTTCTCAACTAACACCTAAGATGTCCAAAACAGCTAGCATGCATGACAGAGTAGACAACCTGAACCACTGACCAGAAAAAACCCAACACATACATACATACATTTTCAAATAAGGCATAAATGTTAAGGCCAAATTTGGTCGCAGTAATCCACAGTCGGGCTGAAGAAGAAACTAGAACATTTTGCAAAGATCATCTATGCAGAGTGAGCGGGAGGAAATGATCCAGCAGAGGTAATTCTCACAGTCCAATGATATTTTCATTCTTTCAAAGATTCATCTAGACAGCCGAGCCAACAGTGGCCCCATTGGGAAGCCAAACCATCTAGAAGAGCCGAGTCATCGGGTCGCTCAAGCACTAGAACAATACTGTACACCGCAATGCCTCTTGTGCACTCACAGGCAGCGCAGCCATTTTCAAATAAACGTGGTCTAGAACATTTGAAGCCCCCCGCCCACCTCCAAAGTGCCAACATGCGGTGCCAAACAATAGCATGAGGGTGGGCAAAGAGCTGGATTGATGTTCCACTGCGGAGGCCGTGAGAAATTCGTCTTACCTGGGTTCGTCATTAAGCGCCACTCCGCTCTGCATCTGAAACGCCTTGATTCTGTCTCGTTTCTCCACACCCGGAAGCTCAAGGTTTTTTTTTGGTGTGTGCTAGGAAGCTAACATGCTCTCTGTAGAGTTTGGAGTCCAGACTGGGTCCGCGGGCGGCTGAGGACTGGGGCAGCGCGCTGTGAGCCCCCTGAGTCAGCAGCCTCCCCATCGCACCAGCGCTTTCTAAAGGCCTATTCATGCTCTGGCCCTGAGCCTCACCCCCTATTGAGGTCAGACAGGTCATCAACGTCCTCAGCTGCAGACAGACAAAAGATCCACCCATACAGTACCTGGTGTACAGTTTGACTTTCAATAAATCTAAGTGGAGTAGCCATGAGAAAACTGAAGATTACACAGCTGAGAGGAAATATAAACAAGGGGATTAAACCTGACATAAAAATATTGCCCATAAAGAGTTATTTACGCAACATAAGACACCCTAAATCACATGTGTCAAACTCATGGCCCATGGGCCAAATCTGGCCCACCATAGCTTTTTATGTGGCCCTCTAGATTCTAGACTAAACACTAAGTCTGTCTAAATATCATCTTTTCAATCAAATCCATGCAGTTTTTATCTGTTTACTGCCAAATTATATCAACCAGTGCCTCCAGTTTCTTAAGAATTATTGTGGAAATTCAGGCAAAATCAACAAATCCCCTCACTTTTTTGCACTAATATTTGGGAGTTTATTGCAGATTTTTCTCAAAAATTGTCAAAGACTTTCTTATTTGTACTAAGCTTTAATTGATGTCAGATTATACTCCATAATCTATACAGCAAGTAATAAAAAGTCGAATTTACCGTCATATTTAAGTGCAAATATTTCCAAATTAGTACCACAAACACTTTGAAATATCAAGAAATATCACGAAATCCTGGAGGAACTGATAAGATGTTCAATAATATTATTTAATTTTAATGATTCATTGATATTTTAACAGAATGATTTATCAATACATTATGGCCGTAACAGCATTCATAATTTAGATTTGGCTTAAACGAAAATGAGTTCAACACCTCTGGTCTAATTGTATTAATTTTATACTTTCTAGTCCATTAACATTTACAAATATGCTACTATATACCTAAAGTGGGATTTCACAAGTTAGATATATTAAATGAGATACTGGAGCAAACATCAATATTATAAATAAACTTTTTTTTTATTTATAATCTAAAATCTCAGGTCCTGTTTTTTGTACAATTTTATAAAATAAATAATCTTTTGGTAATTCAAACATCTTGTGTCAAAATCTAAACTCAGATTATTAAGTAACATGGTTATCTGGTTTCATTACTATTGTCAGTAATATGTTTCTCTATAGGACGGATTCAGAGCGCCACCTTGTGAGTAAAACTGGAACAAATCCTTGTTTTTAACTTGTCGTTTTTAATTACAGCAATGTACTTTTATAAGGCTTTCTTGCTACCATTAATTTGCATTTACAAGCTTTTAGGATACTTCTTTTCAAAAATAATCATCTAAGTCTGAATAAATATCTAAAGCTTAGTAAAACAGCTGAAAAAAATGCATGGAAATACAGTTTTGAGTTATATAAAATGCAAAATTCATCCCAATTTAAAAGCACATTTTTATTAAACTTTAGTCATTATTTTTATATGAAATATTCAGTTTCTATTTAGTTGTAGTCAACAACTGATTTAGAATGGTAAAATATAAAACCACAGATGAATTCATTTTTATGAAGTTTTATTTTGGAATATATAGACAGATTTATTGTTGTTATTTGAACCAACTTTAGATTAAATCTCAATGCCTAATTTTCTAATTTGCTTCTTAAGTTCAATCAAGCTAAAATTGTTTGGATTACATCTGCCAAACATTTTTATCTGTTTTTATTCAATAACAAAAAAGTTAATTACTGCTAATAAGTAGCTAATTGGGTTTTTAATCCAGTAATAAAGGTTTTGACATTTTTTTGCTAATTCTCTGTAACAAAAATTAACGCTATTACGTGGGACAAGTTGGTTCATAAAATGGGAAATTAACTTTTTTAAAAGGAAGAAGAGGATAATTATTTAATTATTCATTCTGACAAAATTACCAGGAATAGGTTGGAAATAATTGTTTCTAAGTGAGGAGGAACAGGTTTGAAAAAGCAAAACAGGCAAATCGTGTTTGACAGGATTATACTAAGATTAAGATGTGGGAATTAGATTAACAGAAAAAGGAAGAAAGGCATTATGCTTTACCACAGATGTGGGTGTGGGTGTTTTTTAAGGAAATCAAAAATATTTACCTACCACATTAGTGGTAGAGCATATACAGAGTTTTGAAAAGCACAAACTATAACTTTGGTTCAGATTATGCATGGATTATGTATGGATTTTTAAAGAAAAGTCACCCGAACAGACGAAATCTCGCACTGCGGTCAGGTTTGGCGTCGACGTGGTCCTCCATCCTCTCTGCGTCAGGTTTTAATTTCACCTCATCTGTGCCAGGATCGCCTCCAAGTTCACCAAGCTCTGCTGGCTCTCCAGACATCTATGATTAACACATGTAAATAAAGTTAAACAACAAGCTAGCGGTTAGAAACGTCAAACCGTCATTATGTGTTTTACAGTAAGAGTCAGCACAGCTACAGAGAAATAAATAATAGTGACTTAAATTTCTTATTCACAATAAGTTGTGGCAAAATTCACAATTTATTCACCTATGAATTGTGAATTTATAGGTCTTTAGCTACCAGTTTACACTGTTTGTTTGACATTTTGTGTTAGCTTCTTGAAGTGTTTAGCTAGTAAAGATCTGAACCGTTTCTAACTTTTAAAAATATTAAAATGTCAGAGATAACTTACGCTCAAGTAATCCGTGGGCTGGTCTGTAACAGCCTATTTGGAGCAAAAAAGTAGCTTGTGGGTCAACTTTCCTTTTCCTCAAAAGTTTCCACGAACTTTCTGTTCCTTCAACTTGAGAAAGTGAAAGTAGGTCTCGCTTGTGCGTGGTTACGTCACACCATACGTCACTCCGTTCTTTCAGGGGGGTTTTTCTTTTGGTTATTCAAATTCGAATGAATTCGAACAAATATGAATTTGAATAACCAAATATATATATATAAATATTAAAATTATTTAATTAAATTAAATTTATTTTTAAAATGAATTTATTTTCTCAACATTGGCAAAAAATCACATTTAGGAATTTGACAATGACATATAAAAGTAGATTTATAAAAAGAAAAAAGACAGATAGTAGTCTTTTGCTAAGTAGCAATAGACTTGCTAATTGGTAAACCTTTAAAGGTATGAAATAAAATAAAATCTTATTTATTTTGAACAAGTACAATGTCAGAGAAGTAATAAAGTAATTGAGAATAAAAAAATGAAATAATCAAGAATTAATTAAATAAGGTATGTTATCAATTCTTGAGGTGAGGTATTTGGGTTTTGTGTCAGGTCCACTAACATTTTTGGATATAAAATTTCCCAAATAGAATTATTAGTATTAGATTTTTATTAAAAGAGTTTTGCTTAAGTCTTTCTTTACCACTAGATTTGACTAGCTAAAGGTTACTTATTTTTCTTTCTAAACATTGTTAGCTGATTAAGCTTAGCTAGAAAAAATAAAATATTACTCAGTGAATTAAGTGTATGTGATGCAGAGGTTATCACAGGATGCCGTTCTATCTGAGATCATTACTCAAATGCAGAGACATGTGAATACTTTGTGAGTCTCTCTCCACTAATAGACAGCTGTACTCAGGCAGTCCCAGAGCATCGGGGGCACAGAAAAGGGGCTGGTCCATTCATGGGACACGGTTTTAGGTAAGAGACCCTCTCAGAGCTGCACAGTCTCAAAGCTAAGTTTACCACCAGTCCCATTCTGGTTCCCATTCTGGTTCAAACCTTTACTGGTGCCTGTCTGACAGTCGCACTGCTGCTTTAAAGCAACATTTTGTGTTTATTCACAGTTTTACCTGAGGATTTTTTTTTTTTGAGGGAAAAAAGACTTATAGCTCACCATGCAGTCGTGTGCCAGGTGTGGGTTTGTGGTCTACCCAGCAGAAAAGATCAACTGCATTGACCAGGTAATGTAAACTTTACTAAAATGTGTATGATTTCATGTTAGCTTTTTTTTTTTTTTTTTTTAATTTGTATAATAATAATAATTATTATTATTATTGATGAGCTATTATTATGATCTCTCCAAATTGAACCAGCAATGTTTAAATAATGTGGTTAATATTAGCTATAACTATTAAATATTTCCCATAAAAAAATACAATATTATATATTTAGGGAGTTTCAGTTAGCTGCCAAATAGGGCTTGATGTGGAATGTAGCTCCTGCCTGTTAGCTTACAATAAAAACACAAAAACTCTTAATAATTCCGTCCAAGAACAATGTCTTCTTATTTTCTTTGCTAAGTGTTCCTGTGACATTCCACCTAAATATCTAAAAAAGTTATTTCAACATCTCAAATTCTGGATTTGGGTACTTTTGATCAAAAATTATGACCCACTTTGTTGAGTTAGCTAAGAAACTAGAAGGAGGCCTATCGTTCCTCTGCCCGCCATTTTGAACTGGACAAGAACCTGATAAATGTGAAACAGTAATGTGAAAAGTATACTATGATAATGTTAGTGATTTGTTTTGGATATTTTATTTTATTTTTTACATTAGAGAATCAATTGGTTTATGCAAGCTAAAATCAGTCTTCGAAATGCTAAATGGAAGCTAGTGCTAGCTCTACTCAACACTGACAAGAAAGAAAAGAAAAAATACTAGCAAGCAATAAATGATTAACTTTTTCAACTTTATTTCATTTCATTATTTTTGTCATTTCTTTATTTTGATATTAATCTTTAAGTTTGATCACTAAAGTTACAATTAGTCTTTTAGCTGCTATGTAGCTAGCATAAGCCAGTGACAGCTATGCTCGTCACTGAACAATTAATGTGCCATAAAGTTAGAAAAAGCAGGCTAAAAGCAAAATGTACCTCCAGTTTGTTTTCTTGCTAAATCCAACAGTATTTTATGTTAGTGGTATTTTTGTAAGAAAAAAAATACAGCTATTGCTTATAAAATTACCAAATTCTGCTAAAAATGTTTTAATTGGAAAAAAAGGCCTACACTTAAAAATAAGTCAGTAAACCCATCAAAACACATTTTTGTCTTGCAGCTACTGCAATAATTTTAATTGTTACATGTTTTATGATTTTTTTGTATTCATGTTTTTTGGGGGTTGCATTTAATTTTTCACAAATATATATTTTTTAAATTTTGATCAACTCTTTGTTTAATAAATAAGAGATGCTGAAATTCATAGCATGTTGTTGGATTAATATAATTTCAGAATTTTGTAAAAACCAGATTATGTTTACATTAAAATACCAAAACTGATAATGGGTGTTCTCTGTCTATGACCGTCTTTCAGATTATGCATCTGTTTTGAACCAATTTCTATGCTGAATTGATAAAATAATGTGATTTGTTTCTTCTTTTGTCAGAACTGGCACAAAGCGTGTTTTCATTGCGATGTCTGCAAAATGGTTCTCACCCCTAATAATTTTGTCAGCCACAAGAAGAGGCCATATTGCTCTGTGTAAGTGCTACTCCACTCAAATCAAGAAATGAATCTATTTTGTGAAAATATGAGTCTGTTTCTTAAAGCAGCTTAAAGTTTTAACATGTCAGGAGAATAAATTGGATCTAACTTGTACTTTTCCTCCTCTGCACCTCTTTACATCTCATGCTTTCCAGGCACAATCCGAGAAACAACACGTTCACAAGTGTTTATGAGACTCCCATCAACATCAACGTAAAGAAGCAAAGCAAGGCGACCAGTGAGGTATGCGATGACATCATTGTGCGGCACACATTCAATTCATGAAGCTCTGACCTTTTCCTATCTCAGTATCTGTTGTTGACAGGTGACCTAAGCCATCAGGCGATGCTACAGGCAAAATATTTGATAGGATTATTCATGACAAGGTCCATTTTATATGGAAGAGGATTAGGGCCTCTAGGGATTATAAGAAAAAAAGAATTCAGACTTTTTTCTCAGGATTCTGACTTTAAACTCAGAATTTTTATTTTAATTTTAGAATTCTGACTTGATCTTAGAAGATTAAAGTCAGAATTCTGATTTTTAAAAAGTCTAAATTTTGATAGAAAAAAATCTGAATTCTGATAAAAAAATCTGAATTCTGAGATCAAAGTCAGAATTCTGAAATTAAAGACAGAATTCTGAGGGGAAAAAAATCTGAATTCCGAGGAAAATGGTCAAAATTCTATATTTTTAGTTGTCCTAATCCTGTCTATACATAATAATTTAATTAAACAGACTGTGTATTTTTTTTTCCCTTGATAATTAAGTTTCAAAACAAAAATATGTTGTATTTTAAAAAATATCAAATTCACATATGTTTCAAGATTCTCCTAAATTCAAAATATAACATTAAAAAACTGGCAACCTGATCTCAAAAATGTATATTCCTGACTGTATGATCAAAAAAGCATGGAAAAGATAACGGCGGTGTTCTAGGTTACAGCAGGGGTTTGAAATGAAAAGCGTGCCTACAGTTATTTCTGTATCTCTGACAGAGGCGACACTACCCTTCACTCGGCTTGAGCCACTTTATGCTTCAGGTGGCTAAAAATATGCATGAGGAAAAACAGCCTCTCATCTCTGCCTTTCCTCTGCAAGGCCACCTGTTCCTGTCTGTCTGAGTCTGTCTGCGACTAAGGGTTTAAGCAGACCTCTCATGTTTATATTTGCAGTGGGCATGCACGCTTCTTAGCTGTTGCTGTAAGCTAGCAGAGAGATGTGGGACTTAGCATGCTGATATACAGTATATATAGACACATACACCCATTTATATATGTCTATTTTCCTCTTTAAATAGATGTACAAATTTACATAGAGTGAAATAGACTTCAGTAGCCTTAGTATTTCCCTTACAAAGTGATGCTGGAGAGCAGTCGACTCTCTTATCCCTTGCAATACTGCAGTTCTAATATTAGTTTAGGACATGTTTACTGCTAAAGGATAAATATCAAACACGGCAGGATAAGGGTTTTATTCTGGATCTTCCATGGAAGCTCCTCTTTCATCTTGATTGGAAAACATGGCAGCTATTAATAATAGCACACTTCTGCTATATTTTTATCATGAGCTCAGGTTCTCTTGACATTATAATAGAGGCACCACTGGCAAGGATGTGTAAAGATTTATAATGTCACATTTTGACTTTTCCAAAAGATAAATTCAACCAATTAAACTTTTACACATTTTCATGTTGTAAAGACAAACTTTAATGCATTTTTATTGAGATTTTATGTGGTTGATCAACTTAGAGTATAAATATATCTTTTCAAAGCTTTTTAAAGGTGTAGTTTACATTTGTATTCAGCCATCTTGAGTTGATAGTTTATAAAGATATAAATTTTAGTGACATTTTAGTATGATGATATACTACTGCAATAATATTTAATTTTTAAGCTTTTAAACTTCCTTACCAGCGGTTCCCTCAATTATCATCCTGCTAATATTACTGTTGACTTGAAGCTTCAGCTATTGAAAGGAATGCTGTGTCTTGTGTTTTTAAATGTTTGCTTGCCTTGGCTTAACGCTTGTTGTTCGTGTGCCACTTGTAGCTGAAGTATCGCGAAGATGGCGATCGCTTTATGTCCAGCTTCCACAGTGACACGAGATCCATGGAGCTGGAGAAGGCTCGCCTAGCCAGTCAGGTGGTCAGCCAGGTGAGCTCATCAGAGAGCAACTGGCCCATACATCCAAGCTAAAGGGACTTCTAAAAACAATTTGGATGATTATTTATGTAAATAAAACTTAAAAATTTTGTTTTTAAGTCATGGTGCATAGTTATTCTATGTCTTTTCTCATAAGCAATGTTGAGAAGGTGAAGGTTGTTGGATTTTATCCACCTTATCCTGAGTGTTGTGCCAATAAAAATGTAAAACAATAAATTTAGTCCCATAGAGGAGATAGTCTTTTAAGCTGACTGATACTCAGAGTCCACATTCTAGGCTTTTGTTTCTATGTTGAATCCTATATACACATTTACATTCAGTCTGCTTGGTTTAAAAATAAGTATCTGGCCTACTTTAATAAAACTAAGCATAAAATTAAGTTTCTGGATTTGGAAAACATTTCTTTAAAAATGAAAAGCTGGGAAAGAAGCATGAAGTTTATTCTATATGTTAAAGGTTTTAGACCTAATGTAATAAAGTGGTTGCCAAAGTTGGAGTCTTGGGATCTTTTCCATAAACTAAACTATGTGACGAAAATGCTAGTGGTGAAAATTTCCCATTCGTAGATAAAAACATCATTAACAAATGGATACGACATGAAAGGTTGGTGGCTAATGCTGTTTTGTGAACTTTATACCTGTTAATTAAGTTATTACTAAGGCTTGCATGCTTAACTGATAGTTGGGGTAAGTTTGTGGGTCAAAAGTTGAAACATTTGGGAATAACCAAGTTAAAAATCATTACTGAAAATAAGTATAATATGCACTGCTCAAAGTTGTTTTTAGATCACAAACGGAAGAGATAAGAACTCATATTATCTCTTTTAGATGTGGTAGAAAACATCCTTTATAGATTTAACACAAAAAATAGCTTTCATAATATAAAATTGAGGGGACCAGGCATGGTTGATCAGTTTCATTGCATTCTTATTTAATAAGTGCTGAAATTGCAGTATTACAAATAAAAAAAGAAAAATATCAAACTATTTTTGATATTTTAAACAGGCTTTCCAGTCTCAATCTGAGTTCTCACAGCAGCAACAGACTTGGTATTCAGGGATGGTGACCAACCAGGAGCTAGTGACAATGTCCCAGGCACAGAAAACCATCAGTGATGTAAGTCTACACAATGATTTACCTTTAAATAAACATGAAACTGTAGATAATTAAATTGCCAGCGCTTAATTTTGTGTTCTTATTTTAGGCAAAATATAAAGAAGAATATGAAGAATCTAAAGGAAAAGGCAGCTTCCCTGCAATGATAACACCGGGTTACCAAGCTGTAAAAAATGCCAATTCTTTGGCCAGTAATGTAAGTTAAAATTATCTATTTTTGTAGAACAGAACAGAAATCCAACATGGTAAAATAATCTGATGCTTCTCTTTGTTTTCTAGGTGGAATATAAAAAGGGGCATGAAGAAAGAGTCTCAAAGTACACAACATTTGTTGATCCTCCAGAGGTGCTTCTGGCCAAGAAACAGGCACAGATTGTTAGCGATGTAAGATGCTAATTGACTGTATTTACCACTTTAACTATTTTATATTCTGTCAGGTCAGTAAAATAAAACCAAAACACTTTTGTATTTCCATGCAGTATGCATACACAGAGGAATACGAGCAGCAGAGGGGAAAAGGTAGCTTCCCCGCACACATTACTCCTGGTTACAAGGTTTCAAAGAGAGCAACTGAGCAGGCCAGTGATGTAAGTGGCAAAACAAAAAAAATAAAACAAAACTACGTTCACACAGCAGCCTGGAGTGATCCAATTCAGATTTTTATCAAATCGGATTTTTTTGGCGTGGTCGTTCACTTCCAAATATATGCGACTTGTATGTGATATCCAGTGTGAACTGCAAACGACCTGAAAGTGTCCCGCATGCGCAGTAGAGGGCGCGATGACGTCACACACAGAGAGAGTGCTCAGTGTTTTGCCAACCGCCATAAAGAAGAAGCGGTGCTCATTGTTTGCGGAAGTAAACATGGATGCTAACAGTGGAGCATAGTTTACGGTTTTAAAGTTGTTATCCCGGAGCCAGCATACCGTATTAACAACTTAATCCTCGTTATCGTTCGCCATGGTTGTTGTTTGTATTCCCACTTGAGCGCATCAGGACGCAGAATAGTGACGTTTGTCGAGTATCGGTGACGTTCAGAACTTGGACGTTAGGATTCAGATGAGATGCGTATCAGATATCGAAGTGGTCTGATTCGCATTTGAGAAAAAAAAAAGAAGCCGACCTGTGTTATTCAGACTGTCATACAGGTTGCATTGAGGGAAGAAAATCGGAATTGGGTCACTTCAGTTTGCAGTGTGAATAAACTACAGAATGTTGATCATTAACCAATCACATCACATTGCTACAGATTAAGTACCGACAGATGTACGAGCAAGAGATAAAGGGTAAAGCAAGCTCAGAAGCCGCAGCCGTTGAGTTGGTTCACGCAAGAGAAAACGCAGAAAACTTCAGCCAGGTATGAATATCACTCGTTCAGTTTCACCAATATAGATAACACACTTGAAATTCATTTAAAAACATCAAACATATACAAATATATGCCATTTAAAAAGGTTTGTTTGCTATATTTGACAGGATCTAAGCAAGGAATGGTAATAGTTTAAAGAATAAAGTCATAGTATGATGAGAATGAAGTATCCAACTTTATATTTCGACTTTATTCTCATAATATTATGACTTTATTCTCATTATTTCAACTTTATTTTTGTAATATGACTTTATTCTTGTAATGTTATGATCTTATTCTTGTAAAAGTGACTTTTTCTTCTATTATTATGACTTTATTCTAATAAAACTGACTTTAGTCTTGAAATATTATGACATTATTCCCATATTACTATAACATTATTCTTAAATCATTATGACTTTATCCTCATATTATTTCAACTTTATTTTAGTAATATTATGACTTTTTTGTAATATGACTTCATTCTTGTGTGAGTTTATTCTCATAATATTATGACTTTATTCTCATAATTTTGTTTGTTTATTTAAAAAAAAAATTCTCCATACTCTCGTAGTTTTTCATTCTTTCAAGATCTTTCTGTTTTCTGGTTCTAAAATATAATTTCACTTTTAAAGATGCTACTAAAAGTTTAGATGGATCAAACTGAGGAAATGTTTTATTTGCAGATTGCCTACACTGAAGAATATGAGCAGCAACGAGGTAAAGGAAGTTTTCCTGCCATGATCACTCCTGGTTATCATCTTGCTAAGAAAGCTCAGGAAATTGCTAGTGATGTGAGTATCAACTTACAAACTGTATAACCCATAACTGTTTTAAAAGCATAAAGTCATAAATATTTTGTCTGGATGCTTCAAGGTCTTGTCTGAATATTTGTGATGTGAGCCGTAAAAAAATTAATCCCACGTCATTTGTGTAGCCAAAAACGAAACCGAGCTCAATGTGAAGCGTTGGCCTCATACATCACCATGCCTTGTCATTACAGTCCAGAACAGATGAGGGGCAACAATCGGAGGGCTTACCCACTGACATAGCTCTTCAAACTGAGTTATGCTGTGTGTGTCTCCTATACTAACACATGTCCTGAATCATCCATCATTCCCTCTGCAGCTAAAATACAAGAAGGACCTGAACAAGATGAAGGGCACGTCCCACTTCCATAGTCTGACCTCTGAGGACAATCTGACATTGAAGAATGCGCGGAAAATTAACAAGATTGTCAGTGAGGTAAGTTATTCTGCAAAACTTTCGTCCAACAAGCTTGTTTTGGTTTTCTGCAAGGGTTAATTAAGCAGTGTTTCCATTACAAATGTTTGCAAAACTTTATCAAAATTCCGCAAGTGTTGAAAAAACACAATTTTGGAATTGCTGTGTTTTTATTAAGTGAGTAACGCAATTAAAATCACACGTGAATACGTTTCTTCTTCTTCCTTGATGTTTTTTGGCGGTTGGCAAGCAACGAAAATGGTGTATTACCGCCACCAACTGGTATGGAGTGTGGACCAGAATATTACGCAGTTATTTAAATTCTATTAAATAACTGTTAATTTAAGATAATGAAATATTATCTGATAAGTTTTACTTTTTGAATTATTTCTAGATAAATCAACTAGATCTATTTTAACTTTAATTCTATTTAATTTTTTTTTAACTGCCATGTTTCCATTAAGCAAATTTATTTTCGAAATGTCAGATTGTGTTGGAAATGCAGCTGTTGCCTCAGGGGAAAGACACCCATCGTCCCCCTCAAATGTAAGAAATTGTGTGTGTGCATGAGTCAAGTATCAGGTTTAATGTGTCAGTTTCCAACAAATATAAAACGCTCATTTCTTGCATCGTTGACATGCCTTTGTTATAAGGCTACAGCTTTCATCCAAAGCCACAAGACGTCCCATCAAACTTTTTATACTCTGCTTCATCCTGAGGCATCTGTCCTGACCGCAGTAAACATGCTGTCAGGCTGAGCCATTCATAGAACTGAATGCTGTCATTGTGATTTTTGCTACCTCTAAGATTAAACCCATGTCAAAGATATATTTAGTATCCAGCACCAAAAGATTCTTTAGCATCTCATCAACTTAAAAAAAAGAAAGAAAAGAAATGTTGACACGTGGATATTTATTTTTTGCAGGTGGAGTACAAGAAAGACTTGGAGAACACCAAAGGCCACAGCATTAACTTCTGTGAGACTCCACAGTTTCGAAATTCTGCCAAAATCGCTCAGTTCACCAGTGATGTAAGTCCAAAAAGAGATATAAACAAAGACCCACACCTTTATTTATATGCATTTCCTTCATGGAGGCTAATTATTAATAATACATACGTCACCCTTCTATATACATCATTAGCTATAGCAATAGCTCACAATGAGCAGGTGGCAGCAGTTGACATTTTTAAAATTAAACATAGCTAAAATGGACCACAATAATAATGAAAACAGTTAAAACAAAACATAGCAAAGTTACTCATAATTAAATTTGTCTAAAAATATATGCTAAAATATAATATTTGTTAAGAAAACACAGAGCTGATCCTAATACATGCCACAGTTACCCACGGCAACAGAAAAAAGGGGGAGGAGCTGTCAGTTACAGGTTGCTATAGTAACCACCAACTGTCAAGAGCAGCGTAACAGACCTTAAAACACCAACAAGTCTGGAGAAAGAACTTCTTGACAAAACAAAGTAAATTCAAAGAATAAATAAACAAATTTTGACATCTATAACATTGTTCAAATAAAACCCTGTTACACATACATAGTTTTAAGTTGTTGCTTTAATGATCCCCATTTATTTTTTGGTGCACTTCAACAGAACAAGTATAAAGAAAAGTACACCAGCGATCTGAAGGGCCACTATGAAGACTCAGGGTTTGATAAGAAGACTTTGCACGCCATGAAAGCAAGGAAGTTGGCAAGTGATGTAAGTCATGACTTATTAAACACCTTGAAATTACATCTACAGAATGACAGTTCTTTATTAATTTTTAAAAACAACTGAGATCTTTAAATATGCTATCACTCAGAGGGTTTTTGCCAAACAATAAATAATATTTTTCGAAAACTTCAAATCATGTCAAATGCATTAAATATGTGTTTTGCTAATGATTCACCCGTTTTACATATAAGGTAAGGAAACACTGCCACAGAAAAAGGACAAAGTTAATTTTTCCTTGGTATCAGGGAAAAAGACCTCGTTTTTTATTTTTTCCTTACTGAATCATCATCCTACAATCTTAGTCTGAAAGTTAAATTCTGTGTGCAGAGTCTATGAGAGTCCTCCAATGGTTAAATGTTTGTTAAATCAATCATAAAGTAAGTAGATCAGACTTCTCTCCTGTTAAAGCCAATGTGAACATTTCACCTTCATCAGTGCAGACAAAGCATCTGCAGAATGTAGCACGAGATTAAGTGATGCTAAATGCCCTGCATTTGTATTGCACTTTCTAAAGTATGAGGATTACAATCATTTATATCATCTTTTACATTTATGGCACTGAAACAAAAGACAGCAACAAAATAGTGTGGTGTATTTGTAAAGAGGAGGCTATTTGCTCTGACATTTTATAAATCTTTGGTTTCTGTGCTAATGCACAATAATATTAATTTTTTGTTTCAGATTTCTTATAAACAAGGCCAGGAGCAGGAACAGGGTGAATATAACTACCCAGCCACTCTCACACCAGGTTACCAAAGCCAGAGGAAGTTGGACCCACTGAAAGATGTGAGTCCTCTCAAATTAGTTCAAACTCCAATTTATCCCAGGAGTCCTACGCAGTTTTGAAATGTCTGATGTAGTCTTGATTTCTGGAAAAGATGCATAGAAAATGTGGGTGGAAAACTGTTGCAGTTTCCAAAGTTAATTCTTTATTTCATTATCTGTAAGATTAAAAATATGAATTTTTGAAAAACATTGATGTTTTTACAATGCTCAGTATTTAGACAAGTTCATTTATGTTGTATTTGTATTTTTTGTTTTTAACACAAATGCAACGTTTAAAAGGATACATTTTTGCTGTTTGCTGTTATTTGGAAATGTGGTTCTTGATTGGGTCAGTAAATGTATCAGAGATCTTAAAGTATGATTTACAAAAATATGCAGATATTGTGGTGATATTTTAAAACTAGGAAAATAAATACAAAAAAAAAACTCACTAAGATAGTAATTTTCAACTGGGGAAATTGAACTGGTACCATAATTTGTGACTAAAGTGTTTTCTTGTTTTGTTTTTTTAATCTGTTATTCTTAATTTATGTAACATTTTTTAAATGGTGGTGAACGGAGATTGTGGAGTAAAACTTTTATTGCTCAGTTTATTTTTCTGAGCATATCACAGTGACATCATTTCTACTTCTATTTCTATATTTATTTATTTGTGCAATATCCAAATAATGAAATCCAGGTAGCAATTCACTGTGCAGAATTATAATTTAAATAATTGATGGACATTTTCGCCATTTTGAAATGAAATTTATAGGAAGCTTTTTATCATAATATTACTACAAAGGCTACATTCGGTTGACTTCATGCTTCTGATATGTAAATATTTTTAAATATTACAGAAAAACTACAAGCAGCATATTGACCAGGTCAAGTACAAGTCTGTGACCGACACACCTGAGATTATTTTAGCCAAGAAAAACGCTCAGCTCGTCAGCAACGTAAGTAAACACTAAGCAAGGACTCATAATGAGCACTTTTATTAATTTTCTAACAAGTTGCATGTATGAGCACTGAATTCACTTTGGATTTGTGTGAACACAAAACTCATTTGCCCCCCCCAGTTAAATTATAAAGCAGGCTATGAAAAGACGAAGCACCAGTACACTTTATCTCAGGATCTGCCCCAAATCCAGCACGCCAAAGCCAGCGCAGCTTTGTGCAGTGATGTAAGTTTACACTGTTTTGCAAGCACAAACATGTACTAACACACTTGTTTGCATGCAAAGACCCATCTTCTCTCTTTAATTTTCCAAATTAATTTTAGATTAAATACAAAGAGGAGTGGGAGAAGACCAAGTCCAAAGCTTGTGAAACTGGCGTGGACGATCTGAGCGTGAGAGCTGCCAAAGCTTCCAGAGACCTAGCCAGTGACGTAAGTGAAAAGTAGTGAAACTGCTGATATCTAAGCAACAAAAAGAAAAATCAAAGTGGTGTTAATCTACTTTAATAGTCTCTGAACCAAATTAAAGGAAATTACCATCTGTTTCAGATTAAATACAAAGAGTACTACATGAAAAACAAGGAGAAGGCAGTTGGGGTGAATATGAGCGACTCCAAGACTCTGCACTCTCTGCAAGTGGCCAAGATGAGCAGCGATGTGAGTGAAATTACCTCAGAGGTTTCAGAATAAATATAATAGATATACAGTTGGTATATGTGTTTAGTTAACAGTCTTCTGTTAATGTCAATGTAAAATTTATTTCTGGAGCACATTTAAAAACACCAAAAGATGGTCAAAGTGCTGCACAATGTCACCAAACAAAAAATAAATTTGAATAAACATTGTGTAAAAACGTTTTTTGACAGACATTTGAATAATTTTATGGTTTGAACAGAATGGACATGTCTCACAATATTGCTTAATTTCAATCTCAGAAAACAGAGGAGAAACTGGTTGGTTGTAAAGGTGTGTGGATATTGAGGAGATTATGTATGTACAAAGAGTTGTAAGCAGTGCAATGTTTTAATGAATGTGGTTCAAATTAGGAGTTCATGATAAGGACTTAAAGTCTTATGACAATATTTTGTGGTACTATTGTGATAAATATAAAAGCAAATACTACTATTAAATTAATTTGTAATATGCTTCCTTAGGATACCAGTCACATAAGAAGTGTGATTTGTATCACTAAGCTGCACAGTAACTGCATTTAATCCCACTTTATTAATATTTATTAATACTCTCATTAATAAAGAAAGTAGACAAAATAGTCAAATTAACAGTCCAGGCAATATGTACAGTTTGGGGGGTGGGGGGGGTGTTAAATCATCATTAATGTTTAAAAATTTTATGTTTACAACAATTTATGTTTACAACAATAAATCAAAATTCTTATGATGAGAAATATTTCACGATAAATGATACAATAAATTCCCACCCCACCCTAGTTCAATTAATTGTAGATAATTACAAATTATTCAGTGTATTTGTACAGTCTGGAAAGAGAACCAAAATTATATTTATATAATAACAGTGTGTATGTTTAAACTTATGCATCAAATTCTTGTTTTAAAAAAAATCAATTCATTTGTTTATTGTATCATCAATCCACCTTTGAAAAGACCCCCAATTAAATCAGCAAATGCTCATAGGTAATGCTTCTTACACCTACCATACGAGTTGTGCTCCATATTGAATTATTTTATTATTGTTATTGCCTCTTTAGATTGAGTACAAGAAAGGCTCCAAGGAGAGCCAGGCGCAGTACAGCCTTCCTCTGGACATGATCAACCTGAGCCATGCCAAGAAGGCTCAGGCCCTCGCCAGCGACCTGGACTATCGAACGAAACTTCACGACTACACCATCATGTCCGACGACATCAAGGTCCAGCAGGCCAAAAAGGCCTACTCCCTGCAGAGCGAGGTGAGATTCAGCAGTGTTTGTAGCCGAAGGTTTATTCAAAGGGGATCTATTATGCAAAACTCACATTTTGCACATTTCTGCACGTATGTTTAGGTTTCTACTGCTTCTAAAAAATACAGCTCAAGCGCTTAAAAAAACAACCAACCTTTTTTTTGTCAATTATTGCGATAAATGACAATATTGTTGTTTTGAGACCATTTTCAAGTAATATAATGGTAATGGCATAATACTGCAAGCACATCCTTTTAAAGATCAGTAAAGTTTAAATCTTAATGAATATTTAACACTGGAATTGGAAGACACTTTAAATATTCAAAATAACTCAGTGATACAACAAAGAAAGAATTATGAAGTCACTGTAAACAAAACTGAGGCTACTTGAGACCAAAGCACCAGAATCAAGACTTTTGTTATCTAATTTTTGGTAGAAAGAGAGAAAGAAAAATAGAAAAACAATAAATAATGGAAATGAAAATTATTGAGTTTGTTTTATTATATCATGCAATTAATTGATTTATTGCTTATTGCAACACACCTGGCGATATGTTAATGTTTATTGGTGTCAGGAAAATGAGCCTTTTCACAAAGCTCCCTAATGCTAAGTCACATGTGCTGTTACCTAGCAACCACAGCAGAACCCAAGGCATCACCTAGCAACCCAAGCACAATTGGTCAGCTGGTTTTACCACTGTATAGAATAGAATAGAATTTATTGTTTGCCACTGGTTGTTGTTCTTCTTTTCAAAGATGTATGGTTGTGTAATCTGTTTGCAGCCGTTTTCACGTACGAGTGTAAAGGTTGAGTGGGGGGGTCATGGCCAGGAGCAATTTATTTGGATTTAAAGGGACAGAGACCCTAAAACAGCTCATTCTGAAAGCAGAACTGACCAGACTAAAATCTCATTATCTAAGAACAATTTGCTATCCTAACCTGCTCAATGAGATTATTATCTTCCTGCAGAACCAGTACCGTTCTGACCTGAACTGGATGAAGGGCGTCGGCTGGGAGACTGAGGGATGCCTCAACATAACTCAGGCCAAGAAAGCCGGAGAGCTGCTCAGTGATGCAAGTCTATTCTATTAGATATTAAAGTGATACAGATCCTTTTGGAAATGCTGTTCATCGACGATATATTCTGTTTTCACAGGTCAAATACCGTCAGAAGGCCGACAAAATGAGGTTCACCCATGTAGCAGATGATCTGTCCATCAAACATGCCAAGAAGAGTCAGGAGCTGCAGAGCGATGTAAGGTCTCATACACAGACTCGTCCATCATCATGGAGTTTATTTCTGTAATATTCATGTCTGTGATTTTACAGCTGGCGTACAAAGCAAACACAGAACAGATAATTCACCAGTACACCATGACAAAAGACGAGCCGCTGTTCAGACAAGCAAAAGCAAACGCCGACATGCTCAGCGGGGTGAGCTGAAATTCTTGTTTTCCCCACTCTCTGTTTCACAGTTTACTATTTTCAGAAACAACCAGTCAATTAGGCAATCAAGTTTACGTGTGAAGCACATTCAGCAACAGAATGCCTTATGTCATGAAAACCAAATGTGAAACGAAAACAGATGTTACATTTTACAGGGTTTCCTCCAGTGTATCATAAGCCTGGCAGGCCACCAAGCTAAGCATCGCTTATTTTTAAAAAGTCTTTGTTAAATGTTTGATTTTTTTAAAGACTTTATTGTTGGTGTTCAGATATTAATCTTCCAATCTTTCAATAACACATAATTATCAAGTGAGATTTTAAAATTTCCTTTTAACCTAAAACATTTTTTAACTCAAAAACTCAACGGGCCGCTGGATGAATGACTGCCCTAGCGCTCAACCAGAGGGCTTAGCAAGTTTTCTGGGAGAAACATTGCATTTTGTCATTAAGATGATCGAGGGTTGCATTTATTCCATCTATGTAATTTTTAAAGAGAAATTTTTTTTATGTTTTACTTAGAAGTTAAGTTACACACATACATCGGTCATTTTTTTGCACTTTATATAGCCAAAACACACTCTTGTAAATAAATGTTTGCAATACATTAAAGTATTTTGTAATTATTTGTAAGTATATTGTAACCTTCCTAAAATAGTAGCCTTAGTCAAACAGATTTTTGGCAAAAAAAAAAAAGAAAAAAAAGTACCACCTCTTTTTTGCCAAAAGATAATTTAGGCAAAAAAATAAATGAATTACCATTATATTTTGGGAGGTGACTGAGCAAATGTTTACCTGTATTTCACTTTAAAGAAAGGTAAAATAAAAATTTGATCACAAAAAAGAAATATAATAAAGCAAAATGATGCCTATAAAAGGAAATAAGTGCATAATTTCCAAAATAGAGAAAATTAACAATAGTACACTAACTGTACCAGATTGAACAACCTTAACCAGTTTTTCTGATTGAGGTTTGATTGCAAGTGCATCTGATGCTCAATTTCTTTCTTTTTATAGAAAGTGTACAAGAGCCAGTGGGAGAAGCAGAGAGAAAAGGGCTTTGAGCTTCGTTTGGACTCTCTGTCGATACTTACAGCAAAGGCTAAGCGAGACTTGGCTAGCGATGTGAGACATTTTAATATTGGTGCAAAACCTTTTTGGAACAACTATAAAAATACTTCTTGTGCCCTCCTGATTAAAGACATTTTAACATATCTGAGTCTGACTGAAAAGCTGTTAAATTCCTGTTCTGTTTCAGGTAAAATACAAGCAGGAGTACGAGAAAAGCAAAGGTAAAGTGATTGGGATTAAATCTGTCAGTGATGACTCTCAGATGGCTCACTCCGCTCTGGCCACCAAACTGCAGAGCGATCTCCACTACAAGAAGAACTACGAGGACACTAAGACTAAATTCAAGTAAGTCCCCTGGATTAACCATCATTTGGTCATAATTTTACTAGTTATTCTAATTAAACCAGATTTCTTTTGCTGTATATTTCATTTAAACATCAGGAGCAACTTATCATTGAGTGGCTCAACAATTGTAGAGATAATTTAGCTTTAATCTTTGTACTCTTCAAGAGTATTTGCATTAAAATACAGTTTATGTAAAAATTGTACAGTTAAAAGCAAAGTTTTGTTATGTAACATGACATACCGTAACAAATCTGTTGAGAAGGAAGCATAAAAAGTGAAATAATCCAGTTGTACATCTATAAACAAATACTTTGTAGCGGCTTTTTATTAATAATTAATTTAGGATTTTTTTTGTTGTTGACTTGTGAAAAATATACTCCACTCTGAGATAGGGCAGATCGGAATGGCTGAAAACCATATCAGGATACAACCGTTTCATATCAGTCAATATCAATAATTATTGATTAGTTTTTTAGTTTTAAATATCTGAAATGCAGCCAAACTGCTTTTTCCATTTTACCTGCAGTTTTCACTCTATGTTGCTATTTATTTTTAAGCAGTTATGAGTCAAAAACGTTAAACTGCTGCTGTGTCAGTTACTCGGCAGGTTGTTGCTAGGTGACCAAAGAGTGAGTGGGTTGCTAGGTAACCAAAGAGTGAGAGAGTTGTACTGTGCGGTTCTCAAACAGAGTTCAGTGAAATTATTGAATATTCTATCAGACGTGTTACCTATTAATATTGATTTTGTGTCTATCGCAGTATATATTGTTATTGATTTATTGTCCAGTCCAACTATAAAGAGAAAAACATTTTGAAATGGTGTTTATTTTACATATGTAAAACATTTTCTGATGGATTTATCATCTGAATTGAGGATTATATTACCATTAAGGTTGTAAATGTTGCATATTTGCAATGCTAGCAGCTTTCTAAGTCTAATATATCCTGACCCAATGTATAGAAATATTTTTAATCCTCATTAAAAACCTTTAATGAATGGCCCATTTATTTAGGTCACACAGCCGCAGGCCTTGATATCCACAAAAGATTTATTGTCCAAGACAGGCAGCTGTGGGTCATCACCCTGGCGAAGCTCAAGAATGAATTAATCTGTTTTTAAATGAGAATGACCTCCAGGGCAAAAAGTCAGTGTAATGCCAGGATTTTAAACGTCAACCTTCCCCACAGCGTGTCTCTGGATATGCTGAACATCAGCCATGCGAAGAAGGCTCAAGACCTGGCCACGGATACGAAATACAGGACGTTCCTCCATGAATACACCACCCTGCCGACGGACATCAACGTGGCCTGGGCTAAGAAGGCCTACGATTTACAGAGTGATGTAAGCCTCCCCCGAAGACAACCAATTAACCTTTCATTTAAATCTGCAATGATTAACCTGATTGCTTGTTTTAATTGTGTTTAGAAACAGTACAGATCGGACCTGAACTGGATGAAAGGTGTCGGCTGGGAGGCCTCAAAATCTCTGGACGTTCAGCAGGCGAAAAAAGCTTCAGATCTGGCCAGTGAGGTAATCTCAAAATAGATTATATATCAGAGATTAAACGTGGACTGAAAAAAATAACTTAAACTTCATAAACCAAAGCTCTAAAAATTGATTTTATCCTCAACAACCTTTAATAAATATTATTAATTAGATTATCCTTCTTGGTCGTTTAGTCCTTTTAAATAAAAACACCCAATAAGTACAGAAAGAACTTTTTTATAGAGCAGACTTGAGCGACACTCCTCTATTTATAACCTCGTTACAGGGGGATTTATTTAAAGGTCACTCCTGTCATGAGTACCAACACGATTCGCTGAAATGACACCCAGAACAAAATTTAAGAGATTATTATTATTATTAATATTATTATTATTATTATTATTATTATTATTAAAAAACTGTTTTATTTATGTTGATACAACAGCAACATCGGCTGTGTGATCGTTTTTACATTTGCAGTTTTTCAGATTGTGATGAGTGCGCCCTCTGCTGGTCATATGTCATTCGTGCACTTCCAGTTTTATTCTTTGCCTCATCTGTACAAATTGTTTTGTTTTTTTTCTGCAGAAAAAGTACCGTCAGGATGTGAGCTCTCTGAAGTTCACCAGTGTTGAAGACACTCCAGAGATGAAACAGGCCAAACTCAGCAACAAACTGGCTATTGATGTAAGTTTAGCAACAACAAATATCAATATTATGGGTTATTACAGTCAAATCCAGATATTTATATACACTATATAAAAAGAAGAATTCTACAGAATGCCATTTTTAAAATTACACAGTCAATTTGCTTTATTTGGCCCTGCATTAAAAGAAAAAAATTTTCATATTTCATTTATAAATGTCACAATTTCAACTAAATATTTAATTATCAAGCTGAATATTTAGTTAACCAACCAAATATTTAACTAAAGACTAAATATGTAGTTAAACTACAAACGTTTAGCCAACATCTAGTAGTGTATTTCAAAGTGGGGACCACCAGGGGGCGATGTGCAGAAGATGGGGAAAAAACGCGCAAAATAATATTTTTTAATCTTAAATGTTTCATCATAATTTTTGTTTCCTGTTTTTTAAAAAAAAATTAGATGTGAAACACAAATTGAAAAAAAATACAATTATTTGAAATAAATATAATAATACTTATACTTCATAATATATATATATTATGAAATCTGGGACCTCCAGGGGGCGCTGTGGAGAAGATTGGGAAAAAACACTCAAAATTATATATTTTTTTATCTTAAATTTTTCATCATAATTTTGGTTTCCTGTTTTTTTTTAAAAGAAACACACACAAATGAAAATGTATTTAAATTATTTAAAAAATATATAAATATAATAGTACATATACTTAAATACATATATAAATTATGAAATCTGGGACTGCCAGGGGGCGCTGTAGAGAAAATGGGGAAAAATCATGCAAAAATAATATTTTTTAATCTTACATTTTTGGTTCCTATTTTTCAACTATTTTTTTTATATAAAACACAAAATAATTTATTTACATTATTTTAAATAAATATAATAATACATATATTTCATAGATAGTGTTAAGTGCCTTTGAGGTAAATGTAATATTTTCCTCTCTCACTACAAATAACCACACATAGAATATATTTTGTAGTTTCAACAGTCATGCAGACTGAAATCTGGCTTCCTGCAGTAATGTTTGTCATCCTGTTTTGTTTTGTTTTTTTGCAGAGATTGTACAGAGAGAAGGGAGTAAACATAAAACACAAAATAATTTATTTACATTATTTTAAATAAATATAATAATACATATATTTCATAGATGGTGTCAAGTGCTGCTGATGTAAATGTAATATTTTCCTCTCTCACTACAAATAACCACACAAAGAATATATTTTGTAGTTTCAACAGTCATGCAGACTGAAATCTGGTTTCCTGCAGTAATGTTTGTCATCCTGTTTTGTTTTGTTTTTTTGCAGAGATTGTACAGAGAGAAGGGAGAAAGCATAAAACACAATTACACAGCGAGTGAAGAGCTGCCAGAGTTGGTGCAAGCAAGAATCAATGCCAGAAACATCAGTGAGGTAAAGCTTTGTTTTTTAGTCTGCTTATTGATCTCATTCTTATGTTTCCATGAGTTGGTTTCTCATGGTACATTTACACTTTCAGAATCAATACAAGGAATCCTGGACGAAGTTACGCGACGGCGGCTACGAGCTGCGTCTGGACGCCATTCCTTTCCAGTCCGCCAAAGCGTCTGCAGACATCCTCAGTGATGTGAGACCCAGTTCAACCACACACAGGCAGTCCTACTCTGGAAATCATTGGTGTGACACCCAATATGAAATGTTCAAGAAAGAGTTTGAAATGTTCAAGAAAGAGTTTGAAAAGTTGAAACATTGCTAGAAAAATCTCTAAAATTTTGAAATCAAAGCATATTGATTTAAAAAAATAATTAAAAAAAGAACTTAGAATTTATATGTTTGAAAAGTTGAAAATTTGCTTTAAAAAAATATACAAAATTTGAGATCAATGTCAGAAATTCTCAAGGTAAAATGTAAACATTTCTGAGTTTGAAAAGTCAAAAAAGTTGCCAGAAAAAATTTTTTTTAATCAATCTCTGAAATTTTCTAAGAAAAACATGGAAATTTCTGAATTTGGCAAGTCAAAATTTACTTGGAAAAAAACCCTGAAATTTTGAGATTAATCTAAGAAACTTTTAAGAAAAATGTTTGGAAATTTCTGAGTTTGAAAAGTTGAAAATTTGCTAGAAAAAAAATCTGAAATTTTGAGATTAGTATCAGAAATTTTCAAGAATTTTTTCTTTTTTGAAATTTCTGAATTTGAAGTCAAAAAGTTACTTTTAAAAAAAACTGAAATTTTGAGATTAGTATCAGAAACTTAAAATTTATTTTTTGAAATTTCTGTTTGAAAAGTTGAAAATTTGCTAGGAAAAAAATGAGAAATTTTCAGATTATTATCAGAAATTTTCAGGAAAAAAACGTGGAAAATTCTGAGTTTGAAAAGTCAAAAAATTGCTTGAAAAACTCTAAAATTTTTAAATCAATCTCTAAAAATTCCAAGAAAAAACTTGGAAACTTCTGAACGGGAAAAGTTAAAAACTTACTAGAAAAAAAAAACTCAAAATTTTTTATATTAACCTAAAAATGTCTAGAAAAAAAATTAAAAATTTTCAAAAGTCAGAATTTTTTTTTTACCTTTGGAAAAAAAAATTCCAGCAAATTTTTGACTTTCAAACTCAGAAATGTTCATGTTTTTTTCTTGAAAGTTTCTGAGATTAATCTCCAATTATTATTATTCCATTATTATTTCTTATTTCATTTAATCAATACTCAAAAATTTTAGATCAATCCAAAAGTTTGAGTTAGATGTACTCAAAAACAAGAATATGTTACATTAACTTCAATTAAGTTCAATCACACAGAAAGTTTTACTGTGGAAATAATTTGTGTGACTCATAAACTGATTGATTTCAGGTAAAATACAGAGAAGAATTTGAGAAGACCAAAGGGAAGATGATTGGACTGAAGGGGCTGCAGGACGACTTGAACATTGCGCATTCGGTTCATGCCAGCAAGCTACAGAGTGATGTGAGTGCTTATGCCCTGAAGTTTATCTCAAAATAGGCAATTAGAAATTACATTTATGAATTCTGTTTTGAATTTAGATTAAGTATAAGAAGGAGTCAGCAAATCAGCTCTCGAAATTCCACCTGCCCATGGATATGGTTGAGGTTGCTCATGCTAAAAAGGCGCAGTCTCTGGTCAGCGATCACGACTACAGGCTGTCTCTGCATCACTACACATCGCTGCCCGATGACATGAAGGTGCAGGCAGCCAAGAGAGCG
The DNA here is from genome assembly GCA_903066825.1 of Alfaro cultratus. NCBI lineage: Eukaryota > Metazoa > Chordata > Actinopteri > Cyprinodontiformes > Poeciliidae > Alfaro > Alfaro cultratus. Next base: position 24,049 of record CAEFZX010027247.1, on the reverse strand, counting down.
TACGAACTGCAGAGTGAGGTGAGATGAGCTTCCGAAACTCCTCCATCTACACGGCTTCTGCACCAAAAACAAACTTTACTCAAAGCTACTCGACCAGTCATCTTTATCAGGAATGGTATAAATTGGTTGTGGCAAAAATTATACTGATAAGTAATAGCAACTACCTAAAAAAACTCAGCTGCTCACAGTTCCTAATCTACAGCAGCGTATCAGGGCCATTCGAGACAGAAAAAAGGAGAAGTGCATTTCTGCCTAAAAAATCTGGCATTTTTAGATTAATATCAGAACATTTCAAGATAAAACTTGGAAATCTCTGACTTTGAAAAGTCAAAAAAAATGCAAGAAAAAATTGAAAATTTGTTCATTAATTTCAGAAATTTTCAAGAAAGAATTTGGAAATTTATGAGTTTGAAAAGTCAAAAAGTGCAAGAAAAAAAGTCTAAAGTTTGAAATCAAACGGAAATTTTCTAAGAAAAACATGGAAAATTTGCTTGAAAAAATCTGAAATTTTGAGATTAACACAAGTTTAAAATCATGGAAATTTCTGAGTTTGAAAAGTCAAAAATGTTAGAAGAAACTCTTAAATCTTGAGCTTAATATCGGAAATTTTTAAGAAAAAACGTTGGAATTTCAGAGTTTGAAAAATAATATGAAATGCTAGAAAAAAAACTACAAAATTTTGAGATTCAAGAAAAAAATTGGAAATATTCAAAAGTCAAAAGTTTCTTAACTTTTGGAAAAAAAATTCTAGCAAATGTTTGACTTTTCAAACTCAGAAATTTCCACGTTTTTTCCATGAAAACTTCTGAGATTAATCTTCATATACTATTATTCCATTATTATTACTTACTTCATTTCATTGATAGTGAAAAATTTTTAACTCAATCCAAAATTTTGAGTCAGATGTACTCAAAAAACAAGAATATGTTTCATTAATTTAATTTTTATGTTGTACAATCATTTCACCACGGAGAAAGAATAGCTCAAAGATAAATATAACATCCAGGCTCCTGATAAGGGTATGTAAACTTCTGACTGGACCTGTATCCTCTCATGTTTCTCAGTCATCCTGTAAGAAAGCAAAATGTTGAATGAGACGTGTAAAAGTTTCCCCTGTGTGTGTAAAATTAAAGAAAAGTGTCTGTCCACAGAGAATGTATCGCTCTGACCTGAAGTACCTGCGAGGCGCCGCCTGGATCGCTACTGGAGCTCTGCAGATTGAGGAGTCCAAGAGAGCCACAGACCTCATCAGTGATGTAAAATGTCTTCTTTGATTTTTATCTATTTTCTCATAAAAGTGATATCTCCTCGTTTTTATCTTTTATTTTTCATATCGTCAAACAGAATTAAATATCAAATTTCTCCCTCTACTTTGCTCCTGCTCTGCATCCATGAAGCCTCGTTTTCAAAGATTATTTGAGATTCTAATCATCACCATTAATAAACTAAATAATTTTAGCAAAAATCTGTTTTCTTTCAAAAACTGCATTTCGTGTTTTCCCTGAAAATTAATTTTTCCCAGCCGTGTCCACAAGAAAGCCTACAGATTTTAAAATATTTCATATTTACATTCATTGATTTGGGAAGAATTTAAATGATTTGCTCAGAGAGGTAATAAAATGTCTGTTTTCTGTCACAGAAAAAGTACCGACAGCAGCCGTACAAATTCAGGCACACTTCAGTTGCCGACTCCCCAGACATCATCCACGCTAAACTCAGCGGACAAATCACAAATGAAGTGAGTCAGGAACTCTGATGAGACACTTTTACTATATTTTCTGTAGGTTTTATAATATTTTTTGTTGTTTTTTTTCTCAGCGTCTGTACAAAGAAAAGGGCATAAATGACCAGCACAGCTACACTATTACAACTGAGAGACCTGAGATTACACAAGCAAAGATAAACGCCTCCAACTTCAGTGAGGTACGACAATTTAAGCTTCTCACCAAAATAAAATTACTATCCAAGATGTTTAATTTATTTTCTGTGTGCTACATTTGCTGTAGGTAAAGTACAGAGAGTCCTGGCACACGCTGCGAGCTCAAGGCTACAAGCTCACCATGCAGGACATCCCCTTCCAGGCCGCCAAGAGCTCCACAGGCATCGCCAGCGACGTAAGCAGAACAGGAGGAGTGACTCAACTGCAGATTAAACTAGGGCTGCACATCGATTAAAAAATATTAACTAGATTAATCACACGCTAGCTCTGTCATTTACAGCAGAAAATTATGGTTATTATAAACAGAAAAAGAAAGGAAGAGTACATGTTTACCAAAAAACTCAGAAATTTTCTAGAATGAACAAGGAAAATTGAGTTTGAAAAGTTAAAAATTTGCCAGGAAAAAAAATCCAAATGAGTTTCAGAATTTTTCTAGAAAAAAACATGGAGTTCTGAGTTTAAAATATTGAAAATTTGCTAGAAAAAACTCACAAATGTTAAGAAAAATCTCAGAAATTTCTAATTAATTTGGAAATTTGAGTTTCAAAAGTCAAAAACTTTTCAACTTTATAAACTGAGAAAATTTCCAAGTTATTCTCCAGAAAATGTCTGATATTAATCTCATAGTTTTTAAAAAATAAAAAATTCTTGCAAATTTTTGACTTGGAGCTCAGGAATTTCTTTGTTTTTTCTTGAAAGTTTCTGAGATTATTCTCAAAATTTCTGAGTATATTTTAAGGAAAATTTTGACTTTTCAATCTCTGAACTTTTTTGTTTGAATTTTTTTTCTCACAAATGTTCGACTTTTGGAGCTCAGAAATGTACTTGTTTTTTCTACAAAAATTCAGAAATTATTTTCAAAATGTCAGTTTTTTGGCAGAAATTAACTTGATTTGTTTTGCTTTTTGTAATGGCTCTAACATGTCGCTGTAAAACAGCCTGACTTGTCGCTCATCTTTTTCTCTCACATTTGCGAGTCGGAACGCAGTTCAGGTCAAACTAGGCGACGTGATTCATCTGCATTATGTAACAGAAATACATGAAACTTTAGATTAATCGCATGCGCTGACCCGTTAATGAAGCAGGCCCAGGAAATCAACCAAACTCGTGTCTCTGCAGTACCAATATAAGCACAACCACCTGCTGGAGAAGGGGAAACACATCGGAGTCAGGAGCGTCACAGAGGACCCCCACCTGCTGCACTGCCTGCAGGCCGGCCGGCTGGCCAGCGACCAGGAGTACCGCCGGGATGCGCTGTCCGCCAGCGGCCGGTACCACCTGACCCCTGATATGATCCACCTGGTGGCGGCTAAAAACGCGCAGGCGCTGGCCAGCGATCAGGACTACAGGACGAAGCTGCACGAATACACGGTGCTTCCTGATGACATGAAGGTGAAATGGGCCAAAAAGGCTTACAACCTGCAGAGTGAGGTGAGGAATAAAGACGAGGGAAGTAAAGAAAGATGATGTAACACTGACACACAACTTGATTTATGTGTTTTACTGTTTCATGCATAGAAACAATACAAATCCGACCTGAGTTTTATGAAAGGAGTGGCCTGGGACGGAGTGGGAACGCCGCAGCTGGAGGCGGCTAAGAAGGCAGGAGAACTCATAAGTGACGTGAGTATTTGGAAGAAAATATACTAGAAAATCATCTGTCTCTAATAATAATAATAATAATTCATTTTAGTTTATTTCTAGCTTGTAAGACCAGCAATTAAAAACAAAATGTGCACACAGAACAAACGACGAAGCTAAATAATGCAATAAAAGTAACTTAAAACAAAAAGAAATTTATAGAAAGTGGAATAATTGAGTCTGGATTTTAATACTATGAAGAGTAGAAAATAATTATACTCCTTTTATTGTGTTTTGCTTGAGATTTTCACCAATATTTTCATGTAAAGGCATAATAAAATAATTTTAACTACTTAAGGAAACATTTAATTGTATTTTCTTGCTTCAGTCACATAATATTTAGTTTATTTATAAATATAAACAGAACCAAAAGAAGCAGCTTTCAGTTTGAGAACAAACTTCCAGAAAAATGCAAAACAGCCAAAACACTGATGAGTTCCTATAAATCAAACCTGTTTAAAACTGCATTTGATTAATAATAACTTGAACATCGATCAATATATTTGATGTGTATTTGTTTGACTATTTCGACCAAATAAAATTTTTATTGCTTGTTTCATAATTTGATCTGAAATTTGCTATACAATTAAACTTCACTTATTTATGTAGCAATTCCCACTGAAAACGTTTCACAATAAAAAGGTTAAAAATAAAACATTCAAATCGATAAGATGGAGGAGGAAAGAAAAATAACAAATCAAACGAATTAAAACCTTGTGATGTGATTTTTTTTTTCCTCCTGCAGAAGAAATACCGCCAGCTGCCGGACAGAATCAAGTTTACATCAGTGGCCGACTCTCCTGACATCGTCCACGCAAAGACCAGCTACCAGCAGTGCAGCGAGGTAGAAAGAAGAAAAATCACACATTAAATATATATTTTAATTGTTCCTTTAGCTGCTTTGTCTTATATTGTGCATTGCAGAGACTGTACAAGTCTGGAAAGAACGACGAGATGCATAAATACACCTTACACCCAGACGATCCCGACTTCATCAGAGCGAAGATCAATGCTCAGCAGATTAGCGACGTAAGACACTTTTAGTAAAGTAAACATATGCAGATAATTCCTCTTTCTAAGAAACATTCTAAGATGTTTCTTAGAATAAGAAACATCTTATTCTAAGATGTTTCTTCTTTTTTCACTGTGAAGAAAGTTTACAAGGCCTCTGGAGAGCAGGTGAAGACGTCAGGCTACGACTTGAGGCTGGATGCGATCCCCTTCCAAACAGCCAAGGCCTCCAGAGACATCGCCAGCGATGTAGGTTTATGGACATGTTGCACAACGCCGGAGGGCAAAAAGACGATTCTTTTACTTCCCATCCAAAGTCGCGCTACTACAGTAGATCGACTCCCTTAACTAAATGGAACCTGGGGTTGTTGTTGTTATTAATTTAGTGCAGTGTGTCACAGTAGAGCGAAAAATGGCCCAGAAAAACAACTCAAAAGAACCATTTCCTTGTAATTTCTGTCGGCTGTGCTACAAAAAGACCCGTTGCCATAACAACTGACAACGTCACTGTATGTTTCGGGATTTAATTCACAAACATTTTCCAAACAGAACAGAACACTCAGTCCGTTACCGTTTTATGTTTTTATAATTGATGCTTATTTCTGCGATTATTAATAAGTGATCGCTGTGGTAGATCAGCTACCGCTGCTATTAGCTAAGCTAACACGACTGTGGTTGATTAGCTAATGTAAACACCTGCTCTGCTGACGATCTGATAGAGTTGGTGTGTAGGTCGACTTCTTAAAATTTTTTAACTGAATCGAAACACCAAATTCCACAGCACATCTACATGTTAAGGTTGTCAAAGTCAAGCTAGCATAGCTGACCTACTTCCCTCGCTCTCACTATTTTTTTTAATTAAAACTTTTTACTGACCTTGTTATCTAGTAGTTGTAGTGTTCACAGTTAGCAATGCACTGCATCCATTTTTCTTTTATGTATCACAAATACATATAAGATTTAGCGCGTTATGTTGATAGCTTAACAGCTAAAACCAATGGTAGTCATCGTCAGCATGCAGTTTTTCATGCAACGTGTCTTCTAAATGTAGAGTCATCTGATCAAAAATGACTCTACAGAAGAATATCTTGAGGTCTAATTTAAATGTAATAAATTTTTGTTCACAGTTCCATTACAAGGAGTCCCACCTGAAGCAGAAGGGCCAGCAGGTGGGGCTGCGCTGCGTGGAGGACGACCCAAAGATGGTCCACTCCCTGGCTGCCAGCAAGCTTCAGAGCAACCTGGAGTACAAGCGTCAGTCCAAGGAGGAGCGCGGCCGCTACAACATCCGGGCGGACCAGCCCGAGTTCCTGCTGGCTAAGAAGAGTCAGGCCCAGGCCAGCGACGTCACCTACCGCCGCAAACTCCACGACTACACCTGCGACCCCGAGCAGCTCACCGTCAAGCACGCCAAGCAGGCCTACAAGCTGCAGAGCGATGTAAGACGCCTGAGCTTTAAAACTGCTCAGTTTAAAACTGGATCTAAAAGTTTTATAACAAAGATGGTTTTTCTGAAACTTTCTCAAAACTTACCGGAAACCTTCCTGAGATTTATTGGTTATATTCTTGGAACTTACTGAGTCCTTACCTGAAACTCAAGACGGACTTTTCAGAAACTTATCAGGAACCAACTTGGAGATTAATTGGTACTTTTATAAAACTTACCAAGTACTTTTGTGAAGATTATTAGATACTTTCCTAAAGCAGACAGAATACTTTTCTGAAACGTACCTGGGAATCACCGGGTACTTTCCTAAACATACTGGATTATTTTCACGAAGTACTTTCTTCAAATTGACCGTGTGATGTTCCAGTTTTTCTTTTCCAGTAAATTTGTAAAAATTTCTATCTTTTTCTGTCCAGCTGAGATGCTGAGTGTACATTCATGAGAAATAATTTAAACTTTTTTGATTTTTAGCAAATGGCTGCAATGAAATAAAGAGTGAAAAGTTTGAAGGGGTGTAAATACTTTCCATTGTAGACAGACATTGGTAGGTGTCTATTAAAGATTATGTTTTTTTCATTTTGGTTTTCACCAGGTGAACTACAAGTCTGACCTGAATTGGATCAGAGGAGTAGGTTGGACCCCTCCTGGCTCCCATAAGGCCGAGCTCGCCCGCCGGGCTGCAGAACTGGGCCTCGCTGAGGGAGTTACCACTGATGAGGCGATTTCAAAGTACCAGCATATGATGATGGTGAGAAACGCTGCTAAAGATAAAAGCAAGACAATAGATGCTTCATTTAACTTGCTCTCCGTTTCCACCTTTCAGTTGCACCACCAGCAGCAGATGGAGCAACAGCAGCAACAGCAAGAGACCGCGGAGCAGCTGGAGACGAGCGAGGAGATCCAGAAAGGCATCAACATGGACGCCATGGAGGTCCTTCACGTCAAGAGGAAGAAGATGGTCCAGAAAAAGTCTTCCACCGTCACGACTTCATTCAGATCCATGGAGAAGAAATCCTCCTCGTCTTCCTCAGCAGCTGCCATCCAGAGCACGGTGAAAACAAACGTCTCCAGTAGAGCTCTAGAAAATGCATAGATTTTATTATAAGTGTTTATAAGATTAATAATGTGGGATTATTTTTAAAAAGGAGATTAAGTATGTTGAAGCAGGGCTGGATTTATGTTTGCTAAAGGGTTAAAGTATGTTGAACAAAAGGGATTTAGAGTTAAGGATGAGGATTTAAAGTTTGTGCTTTAGTTAAGATGGAAAATAAATAATATTGTATGTTTAGAGCAACAAATGCTGCACAAAAATCCTGACAGAAGCTCAAGTTTGATCATGTAAGGGAAAAACAAACCTCCTGAAATAAACATCACATTTTTGTCTGGCAGGTTCAGCTTTGTGAGTTTGTAACGATGTTTCCTGTAACTCAAAGCTGGGCTGAGAGTAAACGCTTACTTTTATTGATGTCCCAATAAAGGTTTTTCATCGCAAACGGAGTAACCTTTTCTTTTTAACTCAACGCAGATTTAAACAACCAACACAAGTTAATTTAGCAATCCAGCAATTGCATTTATGTCCTCACATACCTGCAAATACGTAACTAGAAAGATATATGGGAAAAAGGACAGATGGAAAGAAGAAAAAATGAGAAATTGACTGAAAAAAGGACAAGGAAAGGAAATACTTTGTAAGATTTGTGTTTTTGCAGTGCACTGAAATCAAATTTAAGACTTTTCTAAAGTGTGCATGAACTCTGGGTATTGAACACAGAATCTCATTATATTAGATAAAATCTAATAAAAATCCCTGAATAATAACCAGATCTGGTTTTTTGCGATGTTTGGGTTCTGTAAACAAAAATAAATTTTCCCAAAATCTAACCAACAAATGTTAGTTTAAATCAGGACACAAGCTTGTTCATCTGAGCAGTATTTTACTCAAACATTTTACTTTGGGCACCAAACCATAAGTCTCTATGTACAGCTTTATTTGGCCCAAAATATACACGTTAATCAGATCGCGACATTCCTTACAGGAAGATGCAGCTGAGTTCAAAACCACAGTTTTCAAACTCTTCAGTTTAACGGGGTTTTTAAACGCCACACAACACTCCAAGCTGTTGATTGTTCTGCAGAAACCCCAAACATGAGGTCAAAAAAAGGTCATCATTTTATGGTTCTGCACTGTAACAGAGGCGCCACAATAACCCAAAACATTCCCATTTCAGTCCTCCGATGTTTTACGTCAGCATCGACTGTCCTCGGCGTCAGAAAATGTGAAAACTGAAGGTCACTCTGCAAAAAAACTAAATCTTACCAAGGATTCTTGGTTAGTTTCTACTGCAAATATCTTGAAATAAGAAAAACTTAACTTTCTAGGAAGATATAAAGGCTTGTTTTAAGTAAATAATTCCTTGCTAGTTCCATTGGCAGATTATTTCACTCATAAAACATTTTTCACATAATTTTATTTCTCTTATTTCAAATGTGCTGAGATATTTGAACTAGAATTTAGACCAAAATTACTTGGTAAAATTTTGTGTTTTTGCAGCACAAAATGCACCTTCTAGTTCGTAAAAAACATCTTAAAATAAAAAAAAGTATATAAATACAGGCAAATAAAAATGCCAGGAGTGTGAGTTTGCAGCACTAGTCCTCCACATCAAACCCCATGAAAACAGTTTCAGAATAAGTTACAGCAAAATGCTCCTTTTGTTCCGTTTTCGCTCGGGAAGTTCTCAAGGTCGCCGTGTCCTTGGCGAGGGAAGAGTGCGTTCATGTGTACTCGGACTTGCGGATGTAGTTGGAAGGCACGTATCCTCGTCTTCCTCCGTCGGCTTCCCCCAGCCACCATTCGCCGTTTCCGTTCAGGTCCTGGAACTCCAGGATGCGCAGCCGCTCGTTAGCGGAGATGCTCATCTCGTTAGCGCAGCGGGCGTTGAAGGAGTACAGCGCGTAGTAAATCTGACAAAACAAAACAAAAGGTCATCTTAATGTTCTTTTACACCAACTATCGGCAGATTTATTAATGTTAGAAATTCCTGAAAAGTAATATCTTCCAAGAATATTTTTTAAATAGTTTTTGTCACAATACAAACATAAATTTCAACATATTTTAATGAGGATTTTATGAAATTCACTGGACTAAAGTAGCATTTATGAGATTTTATTTATTTTTTCTGAAAACATCAGAGATGAATGACAAATCTGAAAGTTGCAGAACACTAACTAAGGGAAAGGAGTTGGAGACCTGTCATGTGTTATAATGGCCTAGTCAAAGTTAAGATTTAAAGAATCTGTGGTGAGATTTGCAAACAGACGCAGAAGCTCTTCATCCAGTCTGAGTCTAAGCTGTTCCAGATAATGGCTGGGCGACAAATCGATTAACAAACGATTAGCAAAGATTTACATCTTGGAAAATGTAATTTAACATTTTATTCACAAATGAACTTTTTGGGTTTCCGTAGTTCAGAGTGATGTCAGCGCAGACAGGGCGGCCATCTTGTTTCACAAGCGTTCTTTTACAGTTTCTGTTTATTTTGAGTTCAGGTCAACTGAAAGATTCGCGTTAGGCAAAGTTTTTTTTATATATAAATAAAGTCATTTTAACAAGAACACAGTGGCAATGATGCAAGAATAACAAAAAAAAAAGAATAAGGTCATAATATTTGGGGAATAAAGTAGTAAATTTGAGAACTCCAACACAAAAAACAAGCTATTCCTCATTTCTTATGACTATATTTTGCAATTAAACAAAAAATCTTATAGTTTAGTCTTAATCCTCCTCATTGAACTCACAGATGGGATAATTGAAATAAAAGCCACTTTTTAAAAATATTGTCTGTCATTTATAATTTCCGTATTAATTTATTTTTAAGCCATATGTCACCCAGCTTCAGTTTTAGATGAGAGGAATCTGTGAAAATGTTCAGACATGTAAAGCTGCCTGAAACTAAAGGGTTTGAAAACAAAATGTGAGACAAACTTTTCAGTTTTGGTAGTAAACAAAATAAATTCAAATTCATACTTTGTATTAAAATATGTTGAAATTTTTACCAAACAACTGAAGAAGAGATGTGAGTAATTTTACAAAACTCATAATAAGGAGAGAAATCCAGATAAATTCCAGTACCTGATGACCGTCCAGTTCACTTTCTGGTTGTGGTTCTGGTTCCGGCTCGGCGGACTCGTCCCGACTGTAAGCGGACTTCCTGGTTCCGTCCCCGTCCCTCCACTGCTGTGAGCTGTAGCTCCTGTCTGCGTGTCGTTTGGACCTGATGCTGTTCATCTGAGAGGACGACGAGTCCGTCTCCGAGTAATCCGACGTGTCTCTGTTCCTGCTCTCGTATCGCGACTCGTACGAGTCTCTGTGCGAGCCCGAGTGCCGGTGCGCCGGCTCCGAGTCTCTGTGAGCGCCGCCGCTCCTGTGCGATTGGTCGGCGTAGTCTCTGCGGCTCGCGTGACTTCGGGACGAGGAGTTCTGGGTGACGGCGTCGGGGTTGGCGGTCGCCTGGCCGCGGCGGGACGAGGCGGAGTCCAGCGACGGCTGCGGTGACGGGTGGCTCTGCGGCGCCGCGGAGTAGCTGACGGTGGCGGCGTCCTGGTTGAAGGTTAAAGTGCTGTTGCTGTTCTGGCGGGAGAAAACGGGGGAGGAGCCGCCGTAGCCGGACTCGTTGGACGACTGGCTCTCGATGGAAACGTCGGAGTGGCTCCGGCGCGGGTTGTACGGTTTGAGGAAGGAGCTGTAGACGAAACCCTGGGTGACTGCGAAACAAAAATAAAAACAGAATGAGCTTAAAGGTGAACAGCTTAAGAAAGGTATCCATATAATTAATGTTGCACAAAATTATTCTTAAATAATTGCAAATTTTGAGCTATTTTAGGGCCTCCTGTCACTTTAAATCCAAATAAGCTTCTGGCCACACCCCCGAATTCAACATTTACACTCACATGTGAAAATGGCTGCAAACAGATCAAGTTTATTTGTATAGAATATTTCAGCAACAGGGCATTTATGATCTGGATGTCACCAAAAATGAAAAAGCAGAAGAACCAACCATGAGTTTCTGAATGTTAAGTCAACAATAAAACACTTGTCTTTTCCAGCAGCCATTGTGAAGCGAATAAAGTAAAATAATAAAATAAAAAGCGAGTAAAACTAGCAGACTAAATGGCTGGAACTCAGCTCGCGTTGCTAGGTTACGAGCTGGGTTCCATTTGGGTTGCTAGGTTACGAGCTGGGTTCCGTTTGGGTTGCTAAGTAATGGCTCAGTGCCTGTGGAATGTGACTTAACATTTAAGAGGTTTTTAAAACTTTATTGCTAAAAAAAACCCCCCGAACTGGTTGTTTTATTAAGCACTTGGGTTGTTTTTTTTTTTTTTAAAAGCAGTTGAGATCCTAATGGAAATATAAAAACATTCAAAATGTGAAATTTGCATAAAAGTTCCCCTCATTTTGAGTTGCTTATATAATAATCTACCTCCGTTGTCAATCATCCAACGGTTGTTGCTGCCCATCGGGTCCTGCTGCTTTATCACAGCAACCAGGTCTCCCTCCTGAATCGAGACGTCCAGATCCTGAGCGGCGTTGAAGTTCCTCTCCGCCTGGTAAAGTTTCTCCGGCGCGTAGCCAGCCAGGAGAGCCGAGCGATGCTCGTCTGTCTGGACGGCGTAGTTGGGCTGGAAAACATTTAACGTTAGCGGTCACAGTAATTATGCGTTATTCATTAAGAACAAGACAAGTCAGGTAAACTCACAAGTCCTTGAGATTGTTTCTTGGTGCTTTGCTTCTCCAGCGTTTTCTTCTCGAATGGCCTCTTCATGGTTCCGGCCGCCTGCGGCAGATTCTCCGGGCAGAAGCTGAAGCTCTGCAGCAGTTTGAGGACCTGGTGGTACTCCTCCTGAAACTGCGTGATCAGGTTTCCCTCTGCGCCGACTTTATTAGAAAACTGATGGGAAAAAAAGGAAAACAAAAAGTATAACAGTCAGTTTTATAATGAACGAAGCACTAAAGAATCAAAATGTGGCTTTTTGTTTCATGATTTTGAGGAAAAATCTTAAAAACCTTTAAAAAAATGAAGTTCATTAAACTTCCAGAACATAAAAATGGATTTGAAAAAAAAAAATCATAATTTTTGCTCACCAATTGTTTTCCGTTTTGTTGGCCAAATGTTTACCATTCTTGACTTGAGGTCAGGGGCCGAACAAAATCATTTCAAGGGCCACAAATGGCCCCTAATCCCCTTTGGACAAACTAGTGTCCATCCTTCTAACAAGAAATGTTCCCATAACTGAAATAATCTGCCAGTGGAACTGGAACTTTTCCATCAATATTAAGGAATTACTAAATTACTTGTAAGTTAGTTTTGTCTTATTTCAAGTGTACTAAGATATTTGCACTAAAAAATGAACAAAATACTTGGTAATAATCCCAACCAGTAGAACCAGTGCCGGACCTGCAACAGCGGCCTCAGCTCTCCCAGCGTCAGCTTCATGAAGTCCCTCTGCGCCTGCGCGAAGGCGCCCATGCAGTCTTTGAACAGCTCCTCCGCCACGCAGTTGAACTTCCGCAGCTCGTCCAGCAGCTGCGCGTTCAGCGCCTCGTAGTTGTTGCGGGCCACCTGTAGCTCGTCGCGCACGCGCCGGTCCTTCAGCCGGTCCGCGCGCTCCTTGCAGTTGTCGTAATCCAGCAGCTTGTCGAAGCGTTTCTGGATGAGTTTGTGCGGCCCGGCGAACATGACGAGGAGCTGGGAGAGAGGCTTGATGACCAGCGCCTCGGTGCGCTCCTTCTGCTCAGGGCGAAAAATGGATTTGGTCACAAAAAAACAACAACACGAGTTTGACTCGAAGGCTACGTTCACACTGCAGCCTGAAGTGACACAAATCCATATATATATATACATATATACAGGTCGCTTGTATTTTGAACATCAGATTTCAGAAAGAAAATCATTTAAAATATTGGATTCGGGTCCCTTCAGGCTGCAGTGTGAACGTAGCCTTGGTGATCTAAAAGGTCGTAACTCACAAACTGAGTGAACTGCTTGTCGCTGATGCAGCGGTGAGCTCTCTGGAAACGCTCCGGATCCAGAATGCTGCGCTCTGTGTAGATGTCAACGAAACTGATGGCAGCCAGGACGTTCACAGACGCCGATTCCTACACGGAAATTTATCCAGACGTCAAACTCACGGTAAAACGTAAACATAAACAGACTCAAGTGGTTTTTCCTCGTACCCTGATGTGCTGCAGATACATGGAAACGTCTCTGATGAAAGATTTGATGAGCCTCTCCTGCAGCCTGAACTTCTTCTCTGCATCATCAAACTCTTCACTTTTAATCTAGAGAATTAAAAGATAAACGTTATTTAGGCCTTAGGAACACTTGAGTCAGAGCAGAACCAGAAACGAACCTGAAGAGAGATTCCTGTGAGGTGCTTGAGGTGGCTGCTGACGCGGTTCGACTTCTTAATGATGGAGTGAACGCTCAGCTTGGCGATCTTGTCTATGAAGGATTCCTCGTCTCCTTTCCTGTACTTCACCACTGTGGACAGCAGAGGGAGAACTTCAGAGAGGAAGGTCATGGAACCAAATCAGATCCCTTGGGATCAATAAAGTATTTTTTAATTTGATTAATCTATGGTGTCCTACAAAAGCAGTCATAATCTCTCATGCTACAGAGACAAACTTTAATCTGTTTTATTTGGATTATTTGTCCCAGATCAATTCAAATTCATTCGTTATGTCAAAGGAAGACGATAAAAAGCCTTGCTTTCTTTTTTGAACACACTAACCAAATGGTAAAACATGGCAGTGGCAGCATTATGCTGTGGGATGCTCTTCTTCTGTGGAATTGGGAAGCTGGTGAGAGTTAATTGGGAAGGTGGATGGAGCTAAACATACAGACAAAGCGAAAACTAAATGGTTTAGATCAGGTGTGTCCAAAATGTGGTCAGAGGGCCTAATGTGGCACTTGGAATGTTTTTTTTGCGGCCCTAGATAGTAACTTTTTTTATTTTTTTTTAAGTGCCTTGAGATGACATTTGTTGTGATTTGGCGCTATATAAATAAATTGAACTAAAAACTGAATTAATATTTTGAATGAGATTTCCAGGCAGTACAAAGTATTAATACACTTTTTTCTCTTAGAGTAATTTCATAGTAAATCTAATAGCAAATTTTATTCAGAAAAGCAAACTTTGGTGCATCTATTCATTAAATTTAATTAAATACATCAAACATTTTAAAAGTTGCTGCTGACAAAAATCAACCCCAAAAATTAGGGAACGGTTTACCTTTTTCCTCTATCTATGGAAACATGCAAGGCCTTTTTTATGTTTTGGAACAAAAGTCTAATGTTTGAAGTTCAAAAGTCTGACTACATTCTTTCTACTTTCTAAAATGAACATGAACCCAATAAAATGAAGTTAATTATGTTTACCCAGATCCTTCCTGCGCTTGTACTCGTTGATGTTGACGTTGATCTGCTTGATGGCCTGCACAGCCTGGGTCAGCTGGTGCCGGTCCGGGTGATTCTCCGGCGTGGCGCCCTGCAGCTCCGACAGCAGCAGCGGGTAACGCATCACCCGCTGCACCGGCTTGATCAAGAACGAGCCCAGGTTGATGTAATTAGTTTTACCCCTGCAAAAGAGCCAGAAAACATTTATTATTTATGACAAAAATAAAATGTGTAAAACTCAAAGGTTTCAAACGTCACAAGGATCACACAGAGTCATCATGAGGCCAGTGATGGAGGAATATATGGAGCTATCATATCATCACAGGCATGTTTCTGATGATGACCAAAGCTCTGATTGAGAGGCATTGAGGGGAAGCAGAAGAAACTGATTTGCTTTAATGAAACCTACAGGACAAAGTTTTTACTTGAAAAGGTAAAGGAGTTTATGACGGCATATCAGGGCCACTGCAGATGGAAAGGGAAAAAAATAGGATTAAATTTCTGCCAAAACCTCAAATGTTGAGATTAATCTCGAACATTTCCAAGTGTTTTTTTTTTCTAGAACAGTTTGAGTTTGAAAAGTCAAAATTTGCTAGAAAATCTTTTTGAAATTTTGATATGAATTTCAGAAATGTTATAGAAAAAAATCTTCAAAATTTCTGAGTTTGAAAAGCTGAAATTTGCTAGAAAAAAAAAACCTCAGAAATTTTTAGATTAATCTCAGAACTAATTTTCAAACTTCGAATTTACAATCCAAAACATTTCTGAGATTAATCTCAACATTTCTGAGATTTTTCTAGCAAATATTTAGATTTTTGGAGCCAAGAAATATTCCTGCATTTTCTACAAAATTTCAGATTTTTATTTTTTATTTTTTTGAGACTTGGAACTTCCAATCCAAAAAATGTTCTTGCATTTTCCACAAAATGTCTGAATTTTTTGGCAGAAATTTAATTCTTTTTTTCCCTGTGTACAATGGCCCTAATATGACATCGTAGGAATTAAATCAACATACTTTGTTTTTTGTGTAACAGATTTCTAAATATCTCATCATGACTGACATACAGTTCCGTTTTTAGTCCTGTAGGTGGCATTGTTTCCCAGAATCAATCTCATGCTGCCCGTTTAAAACAGGAGAACAGGAGCTGGGACGTATTAAATGCCAACAGAACCACAGGAAACGCATGCAGACACAAAGAAGCAAATCTCCATTCAGCACAGCTATTTTTAAAGGTTCATTTTCACTTTGAGCACAAACACAGAGGCCATTTTTAAAGGAAGGTTAGTGAGCAGCAGACATGCAGTCAGGATGAATCCCAGACTGAAAATCATGCAGACATTCATTAAGTAGACTTACTGCTTGCGGTATATCGCCCTGTAGAAAGGAAAGAAGTAGAAAGATAAGATAAAAAAACTGTTTAAAGTGTAAGTATGATGCTTGGATTTTCACAAGTCTTTATGTTGACAAATGTGACAAAAGTGTTTCTCAAACAAGAGATTAAGACTAAACCTGAGAGATTAGGAGTTACAGATTCTCATTTAAAGTTGGACAGAAGCCCAGAGAAGCAGTAAAAGCATTGGTTGTGGGTAACATGACCTTTTCAAATCTTATAAAAACATTTAAAAAGTATTGTTCGTATAAATCAGATAACTAATAGTTACAAAATGATTTTAAAAGCGTCAACTTTGGCCTGGATGAGCACGATACGAACGACAGTCATTTTCCTTTTGTTTACGGAGCCGTAGCCTCTTTGTTCCAGCAGCTTCCTGTTCGCAGATGGAGTGTTTGTCTTCAAACGCGACAATAATTCACTGAAAACCAGAAGTCTGCTGAAGAAGCTGAGTCACAGACGGTGAAACCGGACGGGAGGAACGAGGCCAGGCGCATTCCTGGGCTGCTCCAAATGACTGACACCAGAAAAACTAACCACTGCGAGTCTGAGCACGCTGACGTCTTCAAATGGACCAAATATTAACCGGAACTGGACTGTTCTGCTATGATAAAGTGTCAGAACCTTCGGGTTTTCTAAGTGGGCTTAGAAAGTAGGTTTACAAGGAGAAACTGACCATCTATTCATCTTTTGTGTTTGCTTCTGGTTTTTCAGCTGACAAAAGTTAGATGTGGAAGATGTCATCCTCAAATTCAAACTAGCAGCCTTTTATTAGTGAGCAGATAGAAATATGAGGTTTTACTGCACGGAGTAATCCATATTTAGACTAAGAATGCTCAGTGATAAAGACATTAAGCTTCGCTGTTCAGCTAAAACAAAGAAGGAACTTTACCTCCATATATTTGGGGAAACATTTCAAATAAAAAGTCAAAAAAGTTTGTTTGAATGAACACCAACATGGAAACTATGCCGTTTCATTTTGAGTTTCTGCAAAATATCCGCAATATGCAGCGTCAATGTGAGGTAACTGAACACTTCATGAAGCTACTATCATGCTACCTAAAACATGGAAAACTTTACCATTTGTTTCTAAAGCTTACTCAACATCTCTTTTCGCAATTTACCGTCTACTAAAAGAATGTTTCATCAGAGTAAACCCCAGAAAAACATGTTCCCTGCAACACCAGGAGGGAAATTATCGTAATAACACGATATTGGCTGGAAAGCGCAACGAGTCCCCTTTCAGAAACCGCTGGAAGTTTTCAGTTAGCGCAACGTGTCGCAGAGTTACGGCACCGCAAAGCTGGCTTGTAAAGATGTATCGTCTGCGACACATTTCTGCAGATAAGGGTTAAATGTTAACGTTAATGCTTTGCATATCTGTAGCTGCAGCAGCCAATACAGTCTCTCTTTCACTGTAAAAACCACTTTTATAAGACTTGCAAATGGAAATAAGCTGTTCTTGTAACAATTAGCAGTGCGAAATTTTCAAAGGGGGTTTAGGTAGGTGGATGATTCCTGGTGCCGATGATTTAAATCAAATGATTGGGATTGGATCAAGACTACAAAACCCATCGCAGCCACTAACCCAGGCGTTTGTGTGGGAGGCCACTTCTGCAAGTTTTTTCATAACAACCATGCAAAAGTCAAAGGTGCAATTAAAAATGTGATCTACTCCATGTTTAAGACGCTGTGTCCACTCTGTCACACACCTCAGCCTCTCCAGGCACTCCAACACGTGACCCTGGATGTTTTCTTTTTTCTCGTAGCTCTCCAGCAGGGAGATGGCATCGTCGTGGTTTTGGCAGTACAGCTTGTACACTTCCTCCAGCTCAGCTTTGAAAGCTAGAAACACGACTCCTGACAGGACAGGATGCAAAATGTCATGAAATGTGCTTCGTTTAAACAAAAAGAAAAAAATAAGTGTAAAAATTGGTTTAAATGGGACTCAAAAACACTTTTTCAAATGGCTCCTAAATCTTGTGAAGCCGGTTAAAAACAGGAAATGTGTTGAGTTGTGATCAGAATTGAGAAAAGAAACTTTAATAGCCCTTACCTACAGATTCTGATTCCTGTAGTCTATCTAAAAGCCGTTGAGAGAGATCAATTACAGAGCTGATGTTCCCAAAGAGTCCCTCAAAGTCCACATCCACCTGGTGAGAATATAGCAAGTCAGGTGATTTGCTGGACTGTTTATATCATTGATGAATATAACAAAACATGTACATTATAACTACAATGAAAATCTAAATATTAGAAAGATTAAACTTTTAGAAAATGGTCATGCAACTATGATTGAGCATTAGGGCCACACTAAGAAAATAAAAATAAGAAAATTACGAGAATAAAGTCAAAATAATACGACTTTATTCTGGTACTATGACTACTCCTGTAATATGACTTTATTCTCAAATTATTTTGATTTTCTTATTGCATTTTTTAGACTTTAGATTCATCAACTTTATACTTGAAGCATTACGACTATTCTCATAATTTATTGACTTTATTCTCATAATTTATTGACTTTATTCTCGTGATACATCTTTATTCTTGTATTATATATAAACTTTATTCTCACAACTTTATTCTCATAGTATTACGGCTGTTCTCATAATTTTAGGACTTTATTCTTGTAATTTTATTCTCATAAATTTATAATTTTACTCTCATGATTTAATGACTTTTTTCTCATAAGTTTATATCTTTATTCTCTTAATTTATGGAAATTATTCTAATAGTATTTTATGACTATTCTCAATTAAATGTTTTGTATTTTTCATTTTTCTTAGCATAGTTCTAATACTCCATCATATGTAACGTTATTATAGTTTTTAAATTTCCCATGCTGTTAATTTTTACCTTCCTCTCCTGCAGCGGCACAATGATCTCATCGATGCACATTTGCAGGTCGTTGACGTAGTCCTCCTCGGTCTGCAGTAGCTCTTCGATGACCTTTGACCTCTTCTCCAGCATCCTTTGCCCAGGATCCTCGGTGTCCGTGCCGGCAGCGGGGGCTTCGTCAGAGACCGGGCCGGAGTCCACGGGTTTGGGCTGCGACGACAGCAGCGTCATCTCTGGAAAGTAAAGATTAAACCTCTTTAAAATTCACCTCTTGGCTGATATCTGAGATTAAAAAGGAACAAAACAATCAGCTTGTTGCAGAAACAAAAGGAGGAATAGTTTCCCAGCCCACGTATCCACCCGTTTGTAACTAAACAACCCCGTACCCGCCCACCCGTTCCGCCCCAAACTCCTCGCCCCGTCCAGATAGCTGGGCGGCGGCGGCGGCGGCGGCGGCGGCGGCGCTCATCGGTGGGGAGGCCCATGACTGAGGGGAAGGCCTGGATCACGCATCGCTGCCTTTCATGAATAGAGACAAGACCGAAGTGGACTCGGGTTCTTTGTGAGCGGCACAATGGACTGTGACAGCGACCGCAGACATGCGGGCTCTCAGGAACAGAGCAAACTTTAAAGGTTTTCAGTAAGCATGTGCCGCTCATGCATACTGATAACTGTGTCCAATCCATCTGGATGAGGTCAGATCTGGATCAGGGAGTTGCTGCTTTCCCAACATAAAAACTGATTCTGGTGGGAGTAAAATGTAAAAAAAAGAAAAGCCATAAAAAAAAAAAGAAACTGTGCAAAGAGAGACATTCAGAGAAAATCCAAAACTCTGAATCACTGCAGCAGAAACCACAACGCACTAAAGAAATTTGTTGCCAATCTCACATTTGAAGAAGAACCAACGAGTTCTCAGTGTTGAGTGGTTTGAGGAGGAACGTCATAAATTAAAGTCCTGATAGAACCTTCCTACTAAAATCCTTGAAGGAAGAAACTTCCAGAAACCAGAGACGCACCGATCCAAAATCAATATCCATACAAGTGTTTAAAAATATTCTGGTATCCGTGACAATGTGCCCAATCCATAAGGGCAGATCTACTCAGTCTAATTCTATGCCTTATTATTTATTTTACATTATATTTAGAATAACTAATTGCACTTTCTGAACCCCTTTTTGCTGCAGTTTATTTTGTTTTACATTCTGTTTATTCTAATTTGCCAGAAATTCTTCCCTCTATTTTCTACCAGACGTTTAAATTTTTGTTGTTCTAAACTAAATCACTAATAGCTTTAAACAATCAAAGCATTCATGATTAAACAATGTGAATAAAGTTTGAGACAAACTGACATTAAGCACTCCCTTAACCACTTAGATGTCAATAGTTTATGATTAATACGAATCGATTACAAGTAAAAATGTTTCAGTTATTCTATAGATTACATATTTGCAGCAAAAGTTACTGTTTTTTCCAATTTTATTTGATCTTTTAATGTCCAATTGCAAGTTTTTAATGAAGATTTAGGTCAAGATCTTTATTAAACAAAGGCAATATATAAAAACCCAAGAAATTAGTAATCTGCGTCATCATGTTGCACTTTATATCCAATCTGTAATCTCTACTTCAAAGTTGCACAAAAACATTTAAACTTGTGCATTGAGAGATCTGTGTTTGAACTGAGCAAACCTCAGTGTAGAGACATTAAATGGAGCAGAGACCTGACCCAGACAGGACCCGGGTTCTGGGCACGGGACGTCCCGGTCGGTGCAGACTGAGCATGTGCGGTTATCTGTTGCCACGGCTGCAAGTGACGTCACTCATCTCCTTCGAACAGATGCCGTCAGAGACTAACGACGTTAACTCTGCTCACCCTCATCTCATCATCCCCAACAACAACGTCGCTTCCCCTTTAATTATCCAGAACCTGGCAGGTCGCAGGTAGCAAAAATTCTACCTTTTTCAACTAATTGTTGGATGTTTTATCACACAAAGGCACAAATTATCACCAAAACAATGCAGGAGGTTTCTGATCCTCTCCTTGTTCCCGTGACTTGGCAGAAGCTCAACTCAAATGAGCTTTTCTCATGGCTTCAGCCCGATCGGCCAGCACTCGTGCATTTCCTCCGCCGGTCAGAAACTGGTTCACTAATTGGGTTTCTTTTTCTTTTCTGTTTTTCTTTTTTGTAGAAGTCACCCTGCAACACAATGCGGAGGGAACGGAAAAACAATGGACTCGGTATCTAATTGGAATCAATCGCCTCATTCCCACGTTTGATGTAGAACGAATCACACGCTCCGATTCACAATCTTCTAAATATGCAACAGTTTCCATCAGAACCAACCTGGGAAGGCTCGCTCTGACCTAGTTTACCAGAATCTCTTTGTTTTATCTCGGTAAATATAAACTCACACACAGTGTACTGATTCAACAGCAGTCAGAAACTGTTTATATTAAATTTTAACAAATTTCTGCGGCAAATTCTGTACTTTCTAATTAATTTTTGTTTCTTTGAGAAGTAAAATAAATTGGTAAATTAATTTTTGGACAGTTTCAGTGAACCAGTCTGTATAAAGAGCAATCGGTTGACATTTTGTAACTGTATTCCCTGTGATTTCCCGGTTATCGCTGGCTGAATCCTGAACAGTAAACACTCGAAACGGCAACAAATACAGAACAAACTGTACTTGATACAACGTGAAACTGAAGCGATGGTCTGAGTTTCTTTATCATCACAAAAAGGAAGTTTGTCATGGATGCTTTTTCTTTTTTCTTTACATGTAAGAAAAACAAAGACAGCTTCCCCTATATTTGTGCATGTGTATAAAGCACAAATATATAAAACAAATAGACAAATCGGTACATATGTTAAAGTATTTACAATAAATACATAAAATAAGAGTTACTTAAAAATGTAAAAAGGGTCAAAAAATCTATAAATTTAATGATATATATATACAGAGAGAGAGAGAGAGTTCAATGAACTGATAAAGCTGATTAATAAAATTTACTCTAAAAAAAAAAAATCAAGAAATTACAAATGCTTTTCATAAATTAAATGAAATCTGCCTCCTATTTTAAGAGTATCCCTTAATTTATTATTTCAAAATGCATATAATTGTGGCACTTTCAGCCCTCCGTAGATCTTAAGTCATCATGTGTCACATATAATCTAATCTAACTGAAATATTTATTTTTTTATTCTTTTATTTCTTAAAAAAATCAATAGAAATGTAATTAGGAAAGAAAATTAAAATATATGTCTATGCAAAGAGAAAAACAATAGAAATGGAAAATAAACTAAACAACATAATTTATATTTTAGACTCCAGCCAGATTACATGGATGAAAACCTGACAGAAATACATGTTAGACCTTTAAATATTGCCTAATTTTTCAGTAATGTAATAAAAAGTATGAAGAAAATCTGATGGAGTCATTTTAATTTCAGCATTTTTGAGTCTAATAATAAGTGTGGTCACTGTAAAAGTCGGGAAATAAACTGCAGATCTTAAATTTCTAATAAATCACCTTAAAAGTCTGTCAAACCCTGTGAGTCTTAATCATTTGATCACACTCAACTAATGTTTTTCACCATTTTCAAACAGCAGGTCAGACAGAAACAGCACATCCAAGTTATTTCATCATATTTGACGAGTAAAACCGGAAGTTTTACATCAAATCTTTCAGTCAGAAACGTCCAGCCTGTCTGGTTGCTAAGATTCTCCAATCAAACATTTCCACTTCTCAGCTTACAAAAGCAAAGTGTTTTCTAGAAGAGTCACAGAAGGAAGGGCAGAGTGTCTCACAGCACCATAAAGTGACGCAGGACAGAAAAAACAAACACCAGCTCCTCTGACATGCAGCGTGACTCACCTGATGGCCACACCTGATGAATTAGCTCAAGTCATCAAGAGTTATCAGAAACTAAACTCTGGTTATCAGCAGGAACTTATAATGCTCACTGGGATTTAAGGTAAAAGTTAAATCATTTTTGTTGAAGGTAAATATGATTGCGAAATATCCGATATTAAATTACCTTTACTGTTACTTGAGAGAGAGAAAAGTGAATTTTCAATACTTGAAAATTGCTCTAAAGTCAACACCATCACCTGTTCTGTCATCGTTCTTAAAGTTCAGCACCGGAGCTGCAAAAACTCCAGAGGTCCAATTACCATGAGAATGGATGGGATCCCCCATCAATACACACAAACACACACCAGGGAGGACGACACTAAAACCCGGACAAGGACTTCAGTAACAGGATCCATCGTTTTGTTTGTTTTATTCAACTTCTTGACCGATCAAAGTGTGAAAACAGGAACCAGAAGCAGCTTTTAACAGTCTGAGGGATCCACAAAACTATTTAACATGTTTTAAAACATCCAGCAGTTTAAAGAAAAACATCAGTCTATCTATCAACACAAAGTGGCGTATAATTAATTGCTAAGTGTGGGTACAATCTTTAAAGATTGGCATTTAGCCTCCTTTTACATTTATTACTCTAAATAAAACCAATTGCAGACAAGATTTCTATTGCATTAAAACATTGATAACCTTGGGTACATTATATGAACCTCAGAAGATCTGATAAAACCATTCTTATCGTCCACTTGACATATTTTATCACTAATATTATTGTTTTAGTTACATTTTATTTCTTAGAATTCACTTATTTACTTATTTACTTCATTTTTCATCCTGAACATTGTAATCTTTCTCTGGGAAATAGAATTAGAACGGATGTTTCGTTTATCTTATTGCACAGGTCTACTTATCTTTTCCTTTCAAGTATTGAAATTAGCAATATAATATTGTGACTATATGTTTTGTAAAATTTACTTTCCTGGGAATCAATAAATAAAAGATGAAATAAATTTAAAAATGTTGCAAACCAAACATTTTGGTCATATTTGTGTTTAAAACAGTTGAAATCATAATGTTCCACAGGACTTTAATATGATTTATTCACCGTTTTATTTTACCTAAGATACATATTTCTAGGAGGATTATTGTTATTACTGCTTTTTCCAATGCTTGTAGTTGTGATAAAGAACCATGATCAGGCATCACAGGAAGTTTTCTGGACCTTATTGAGAAAGATTTGGTGGAGTCTGACACAGTCCAGTCCAGTCCTCGGGTCGAGCCGTTTCGTGTTTCACAAGCTGCCGTCACCTGGCAGACTGAACTCCATCACAATTAGGAAAAAGTTATTAGGCCCGAGCAGCAAAGCGCTGCGAAGGCCTATTGTATCTGTACTGTTTTATTAGGCCCGAGCAGCTAAGCGCTGCGAAGGCCTATTGTATCTGTACTGTTTTATTATTA